>JAVCKZ010053527.1:0-17106 GCA_034780755.1 Lepetodrilus elevatus | reverse complement strand
CAAATCAGTTCCGATGTCACTTTTGTAGTGGAGTTCTACTCTCATCCGCATCTGTCAATTTGTATTCCTTGTAAATATAATCGTCTTGCACACATACAGTTTGATATGCCACTGTGATGTGGGCTTCAGTTCATTTTTCAGGATAGTTATTCAGATCTGGCTCGTGTTGCACTCCTATTGAAGGCGTAGTTCACCTGTGTGAGTCATCATCTTGAGAACTGCATTCGAATGGGAGTGGCAAGCTACTCATTAAGCTACACACACAGTTTTTAAAAATATAAATATACTACTTGGTTAAATAGAAGTGCTTCGGATATTTTAGAAAACCTAGCCTACTTCGGTGGTCGAATGGCTTAAGCCAGGCGTGTCAAACTCGTTTGGTCTAAAGGGCCACATTTTAAATTTGGAAATAATGAGAGGCCGCATTTCAGAAAATTCAATATTGGCACTATCGTTAAGTATAAAATAAATATTTTACTTTTATAAAAGAGGTAATACCGCTATGAGTGTCAGGGGTTGGGGGTTGGGAGTCATGGTAGACCCTATTAAGGGGGGGGGGGGAGGATGGATAGGAGGCATTGTATAGACCCTACTAGGGTGTGACAGGTTTTCTAGATGGATTAGATCTTCTCATTTGGCATGTTTGGTGGGGTACGTTTTTAGATGAAAGGTGTTTGACCTCGAAGGAAATCGCTATGAACCTTCTCAATATAAAAATATCTTCGGAGGTAACGATAATTTAAAAATAAATCACAGTGCGTGAATTTTTAAATAATTGCAATAAACCATGCTGTTTACATCGGTGTAAAATATAATGTTATATTCATGTGCATGCTATGAGAAATAGACAGAGCAAACCAGCCATGAATAACACAGTGTAATCTTGGTAATAGCCTTCGTAGAGCGTGTCTTGATGTGATGCATTACGGAATATGAAGTCATTGGACGTCACGGTGACCTACATTCTGTCCTCTCGTATTATTATTGACATCAACAAGCCATCATTTCCGTCTTCTGAACGTATTTGTAAACAATCGCATTACGTCATTCTCCTGTGTTTTAAGAGTACAACTCAACAACATATTAATTACTGTATTTCTTCCTCATGTCTGGCAGTGAAATTGCTGGAGTTTTTTACACTGGATTTAGAAATGCTCACAAAGATTGGTTCACCTATATCATGGCTTCATAATTAATATCAAATCAAATTCTTTGTATACATAAGATGTCCTACTTGCAATAATTATGAATCTGATCATTACTTGATTGGCAGCAAACTACCATGTGACCGACATACATTCACATGTCGCTTTCCTTACAACTTTCCATTATTTATAAGGTCATTGCCCGGCAACCACAGAAGAAAAATCTCTCTCTTTAGGTTCTTATTGACCATGTTGACAGAGAAAACATCTCCTGGTAAAGTATCACTGACTTAGAAGTGAAAGAAAATAAACAGATCAGGATTAAACCTCTGAGAGTCGTTGTAAGCAAGTGTATTATTGTTGGATCTGTCAATGGTAGCCCAGTGCTAGAACATTTATACTTCGGAGCCAAAGGCCCCAGCTTCAAATACCATCCCAGGAGCCTGGCATCTATGTTCACGGAAGTTACTACGATCATTATAGGATGCATCGCGGTAATTCAGTTATCATCCTTGGTCTGTCAGTACCAGCTGGTGCTCGTAGGTTTACTACAACGTTCAGTGCTATGGATGTTGCGAGTTTCCTCCTGTCCTAAACTGACAAGTCGTGATATGAGCGAAACAATCTTGAATACGGCTTTAAACCCCAATTAAAAAATAAAATAAAAAATTCAATCAGTGAAAATGACTCAAAATCATGAGGGATTTGAACACATCTTCCGTTTCGTATTCCGACGCACTAACCACTCTGCCATCTCGCCACCTTTCAGAATTCTGGCTGTGGTTGTCATTAAATGAACCTTAGTGAATCCCTTCTTAATCAGCATTAGACACGAAGGTACTACCTAGGAATTACCATATTGATTACTCGGGTCCAAGAACCAGAACAATGACACACTGAGTTCGTTTGCAATCTTTCTGATCATCCATCAGACAAACGTATCACGTGCAGGTCACATAGGGACATGCTGACTTCTAAGATGTATTTTGAAATTCGCTCGAGAAGAATTTGTTTACTATAGTAAGTTTAACCTTTTCTCTGTTGTGAACAAGTGGGAATGCTGATAAAATCAGTATGGAGAATATCAAAGTATTTTTTCGTGCAAATGTTCTGAAATTATTAATGAACTCGATAGTGATTAGATGTTGACAACAATATACAAATATCATATATAGTATTTACTACTATACTACTACTACTACTACTACTACTACTACTACTACTAATAATAATAATAATAATAATAATAATATAATAATAAAAACAGTAATAATAATAATGATGATGATGATAAAAATTATGAATTTGATAAAGTGTGTCATCCATCATTATATACAGTAGTGCTCTATGCATATTCAATTTTAAGAACAGGTCCAGCATACTAAATACAATAGTTGAAAATTATCATAAATATAACACAAGCATATATATTATTTAAATATGCTACGTACTTACATAGATCTATATGTTCTCAAGTTCCTTATCACCAAAAGAAAAACACTTTGCACCTACTGTCACCTACATTTAGTTGTGCGACAGGAAATGGTGGCCATTATCTCACTGGGCAGGAACCAGCACGTGTCCGTCTGATCCACAAAATCACCGCGCACCACTTAGTGCAGTTAACACCGCAGGAACCTAGTCCTCAGATTAATTCATTTAAACCACAGTGGTGCTTGTTGTTTCTCTCACCGAAGTCTATTTACGGAGAAAATAGCGTGAATTGGTCGAACAACGAGAAAGCCAGCAATGATTGGTACCGCGATGTTCCCGTGGTTTATAAGCGACATGTTTCACATTTGTTGTAATGTTGATGCTGTAAGATTACAATAATTAATAAATAGTGATTTAATCTAAAAATACTCGTGAATAATCAGTAAACAATCAGGATATTAATGGGTTTTATTCTGCACATTTCACTAGTATTACGGGTGTAATTCTATATTGATCCATGGCCATTTACATACTCAATTACAATTCATTCAATTTGGTACCAAGATTTGTTTGGCGAGAATGTGTGTGAATTTCTGCATGGTCGTTCACGCGTAGTAGTAAATGTGGGCAAAGCTGACACATTAAATGAAAAACGATCCCTCTTGCAGAAATGTAATGGAGAATTAACATGCACGCGACTGACACTATGCTATTGCCCCGAGAACAAATACAACTATATGATTGGATGTCTTCTGGCGAGACTTTCTGATTCTGCAGTTAAAGATCTCATCTATTTATAACCATCTTCCATGGACTACGTAATGCTTAAATAGAACATTCTCGTATTGGAATCTGATTCAATTTTATTGTCTGATTTAAATGACAATTATTCTGGAATGTAGTCGAAACATTGCGTTGAAGCCCCTCGTAACAACGAAGCCCCTTGCAACAATGAACCCACAGAGGAAAGTGACAAACTCTCATATTGCCAATCAGTGCAATTTAAATTTTCTTTTAAATCTTGTGTTTCGATGACAAAACCTGTTTTCTGTAACGTTCAACTTCCTGGAGGCAACGACAGATGCCCGATGGAGACAATTACTGATTAATCCTGCAGTGGTACGAAAGCTAATTAACATTTTCAATAACAGCTGGACTCGTCAGAAATATCAAACGACGTAAACCTAGCGAATTCTCGAGAGATCCCGAGACTTCAGTCGCCAGCCAATCACGTCATACCATCTCTTTTTCTTTTTCTCTTAATTACTTCAATGTGAGAATATCCATGATCGAATGCACGCCATGTGTGAAATTTTGTAAAATAGTGTCCTTGTAAAAAAACTCAAGCCAGAGGTATGGCGATGTTCCGTCATCTGGAATAATGGCGACGCCGGAACCGACACGAAAGTAACGGAACACTGAGCTAATCATAGGAGGCAGCTCGTGTTCCGTACATGCCTGGCAAACTAATCTAGTTGTCTTTTCCAAGTAATTATGCAGCTGTTCTATAACAGTTATCAAAAGAAGCCAAGGCCTCGAATGTGTTGTAAAAATGCGTAACAACTCCAACGACAACTGTAATAATTTGTTATCTGATAATCACATAACAGGGGACGAAATTATCATTATATTATTATCTTTCTTGCATAATTCATCACGTTAAAAGAAAGTTTTATTATTGATTTTTCGTTTTCTGCCAGACATGCATTTTCTAGGAAGCAGGGATTTAGTCGCGGAATCCTCTCGGCTACTAGAGTTTTCCGTGGAATATCTTTCATGTTTTTTCGTAATGCCACTAAGTGCAATCAATTATAAAAAAACGTGGTTCCTCAATCCAGATCCATCGTGTTTGGTTCTTGTCCGGTACGGAAATACGACGAGCCGAAGAGGAACGAAATTGAATTACAAACACTCAAAGAAAAAGATCTCGCGCATTTGAGATCTCAGCTTTGATGGTGTCAAATGTCATCTCTCGTCTCACTTTCAACTAAAGCTTAGCAGAGATTTATCAAAGATAGGCTCAGAATAGACATATTGGATTTATTTGTCAACTTGGTACATGTCTGAGACCGTGATTTTGATAAAAAGGAGAAAATATACTCTATGATATTATACTTCTGTGACTTTCTCCCCTGTTATATTGATTATAATTGCTGCTCTAACCAAGGACAAATCTACGATACTCAAGCAAAGACTAGTAATAGATACTTGTTCTGGATAAATAGATAAAATACAAAACTTTGGGTTATATTAACATACCTGTAGATCACACGCAAAAATAAAATCAATCACGTTTTAACACAGGATTTCCAGATGCCTCCAGTACGAAAAGGGTTAAGAGGAATACCACTACAGGGGTTCAGGTAAGCAGATCAAACACAAGCCTTGCTAACGAGACTCTCAGGTGAGAGGGGAACAGGTAGGTAGGAATTCCCCACCCCACCCCCACCCTCCCACTCCCCCACCACACGGCAATAATCAGACAGGATCTAAACCTGACTGAAACAGCACATTCCAAACCATAGAATGCCGCATAATTGCATTTCTTACATCTGGTAAGTCTGAAAGTGACATGACATGACATAGCAGATTGACATGACAGTGACATGTCAGCAGTTTGGGTTGAAAATAATAAATGATCTGAGAAAGCATGGCAAAGGCTGGTATGAACCACACAAAAATTCAGAACTTAAAAAACGAGATTTTTTGACAAGTATTGCTCAACACAAGATAAATTAAGGTCTAAAAATAATGCAGAATATGGCTCTAGGTGGTGTGACTATTTGAAGAGCTATGTCGATCAATCAAAATTTGTGAAAATCTTTTCAATCTTATTAATTAGACATAGATGTATGTATGAAGTTTATAAATAGGCAGACAGTAAATTAAACAGTGACTACATAACCTAGTCACAGACAGTCGATAAGAAACTGTAGACACATGTATTTGACCCATTCTGTAAACATGGTAAACATGGTAAAGACGGTACATAGACAGTCGGGAAAAAGTCGTAGACAGATGCAGTCTATAATGTAGAAAAAGTAGATCTAATCTAGTTGATCTTTAAGAGCCAGTAGATATTTGACTCATTCCATAGAAAAGGTAGATGGTAGACAGTCACTAACAGATGGTAGACATGTAACCCAGTCCATAAAGACAATAACAAATGATAGATGCATAACCCTTTCCATGAACAGTCCTCAAAGATAGTAACAAAACATTGATGCATAACCCAGTTCAAAAAGACAGTCACCAACAAATAGTAGACATGTAACCCAGTCCATAAAGATAATAACAAATGATAGGTGCATAACCCAGTCCATGTAGACAATCAAGAACAAATGGTAGACATGTAACCCAGTCCATAAAGACAATAACAAATGCATAACCCAGTCGATAAAAACAGTCAAGCACAAATGGTAGACATATAACATGTGTAACATGTGCAAACCAGTCCATTAACAGACAGTCGGTAGAAAGCGGTAAATACTTGTTCCAGTCCATTAAAGACAATAACAAATGATAGATGCATAACCCAGTCCATAAAGACAATAACAAATGATAGATGCATAACCCAGTACATGAAGACAGTCAGGAACACATAGTAGACATGTAACCCAGTCCATTAACAGACAGTCAGTAGAAAGCAGTAAATACTTGTTCCAGTCCATAAAGACAGTAAATAAGAAAAAGCAGATACAAGCCAATCCAGTCAACAGTACTAGACAGCCACTAAGCTGTAGATATCTGACCCAGTCATTAAGCAGTAAATTTAAATCAGGAAAACGTTGGGGTATTTCTAGAAATCTTTGTCAATGCCAGACACCAGGTGTTCATCATCTGACCGACTATTCCCATTAAGACTCTGTCGTAGTCAAAGTAGCGAAATCTCTTTGACTGAGAACATCGTGTCTGAGTCTCTTGACTGAGAACATCATGTCCGAGTCAAGCGCCATCTAGTGTTGACTCTGAGTCCACAACGTATCTCTCGGAATGTCCCACAGGTGCAACGGGGCAAATTTTTTTCGTCAATAAAGTTAACCCTCTTTCTTGTGTGTCCTGGCAGCCATGTTTGCCTGTGATGTGATGATGTATACAAATACGGCGAGTATATATAACCAGAACTAGCGAGCAGACGTGCACACAAACTTTTAACTCATTTCAAACATGGCCGCACGACTTCTGACAAACTCACTTATTATCATTCTTTCAAAAATGTTGCCATTTCAAAGCCACAATTCATTTCAAACCCACAATATAAACAGGTTGATATATTTCTTTCTCGGTGGCATCATAATACCAACAGTTGTTTTCTAAAATAATATCTGTCTTTCTCGATAGCATCATAACACCAATAATAGTTTTCTAGAATAATATATGTTTTTCTCGATGGCATCATAATATCATCAATTGTTTTCTAGAATAATATTTCTTTCTCGATAGCATCATAACACCAACAATTGTTTTCTAGAATAATAAACACATCTTTCTCAATGGCATCATAACACCAATAAGTCCAGTAAACCATGTTTTTTTCAAAGGATGGCCAAGCCATGTTATTGTTGCACGTCAGGTTGAACAAATTACTCGAGCTAGACTTCCTTCTTTGCCCAATCCTTTCTATTAACTCGCTAAACGGTCAGGGGCCCACGATCAATTTGATTAAAAAAGTGCCGACAATCAAACATGGCGTAACTCACGGATGGTCTTGCCCGCTTCCAGACTACTGATTGCTTTTTAAACAAAAACTATCCTCTATCATGTCTTCCCCGCTGACTTTCTCTATTTTTCGCGGGACAATTTGTAAGTGGGGTCGACTAACGAGGCCAGTTTGGATTGATTCCAGTGCCATCAACTCGCACCATTCCCATAATCCCCGCGCTGTTCCCATAATCCCGCGCCATTCCCATCAACCTCAGCGGCGTGTGCACACCGCCAATTTTCCGAACCTTCTTCCCTCCACTTTATTTTTATTTTTACGAAGGAATCATTATCTCTCGGAATTTGGGTGTAAATGTGACACAGATTACTTGATTTCTGAGCCTCGGTTGCGTGCAGAAACACCAGGGGGCGCGGATGTTGCTACACGAAGGTCGAGTTTGGTGATCGTGCCACTTATGGGACCTCGTCAATTCAAGACTTGCCGACATGACGATACCCAGGACTGTGGACTCTGATTATAGATAACACTATCTCCGCGAGATTCAAGCCGTGAACATGGAAAAATACAAACATTTGGCAGTATAGGTTAACTTCTGCTGGAATAGGCAAAACCACTGCTCATTAGGGCATCTCCAGTTGCCTATAGCAGGGAGAGGGTTAAACTGAAATCTAAATTATGTAAAGTGTATTTGGTACCTATAAAAAAAAAAAAGATAAAATATTACATTGTTTTAACAGTCTACACTCTAAGATATCCCATGTTAAATTGTCGATGATCATTTAACAGAAAATAATACCACTTTTTTTATCAGGGTAAATATGGACTATGGGATTCACCCACACCATTGCAATCTGGCAGTAAACGCACACTGTGGTGAAATAGCAATGTTTGCTGACATGACAAATAACCCATGCATGTTCCAATCAAAACTATGACGGCTGAGAAATCTAATAATTCTGCAGAGATTTAATATTTATAAGCAGTTGTGCTTTCTTTGATTTTAAAGAAGAAATGGTGTATGTATATGTAATGAAATTGTGTATTTGCTTTGAAATTGTGTATTTGCTTTGAAACTGTGCATCTGTTCTGAATCTGTATCTGCTTTGAAATTATGCATCTGCTCTGAATGTATGCATCTGCTCTGAATCTATACATCTGCTCTAATGTGCGTCTGCTCTGAATCTGTACATCTGCTCTAATGTGCGTCTGCTCTGAATCCGTACGTCTGCTCTAATGTGCGTCTGCTCTGAATCTGTACGTCTGCTCAATAACTGTGCGTCTGCTTAGCTTGACGTTCTGGATAGTGAAAATTCCACCACTTGGTGATCGTCAATACAAATAGAATTAGCTCGTGGCAGGTATTTGACTCATTTCAATGAACAGACATTCACGGCGATCGCCAACGATTCTTCTCCATCGCTGCTTTCAAAATTCGGTAGTGGAGATGGCATTGTGAGAGAGGAAATTAGAGTTATTTCCCCTTACATAGAAATCATCGGAAAAACGTGAGTGCCTGTCAATAGAATAATATTAGAAGTGGGTCCAAATTAAAGTGTTAGTCTGTGGAACCTTTCTCGGGAATTTTCCCCTACTTCAATTTCATATGAACATTATGTTATGGAATACATTAGTAAAATAAAAATAAATGAATGGAAAAACAAGGATGTGTTCTTTCAGATGTATTAGATACATTCAATAAAACTGGCAATATCAAGCTAATTAATGGTGTTATCATCATCATTGTTGTACGGTAATCATCATCATCATAATTATAACCATAATCATCATCATCATCATCATCATCATTATCATCATCATCATCATCAGCAGCAGCATTATGTCAATGCTGTCAATAGCAGCAGCAGCAACATCATCACTATCAGCATCACTAGCATCAACACTACTAGCGTGTCGAATAGCCATCACCTCGTAAAATTTTAAAGTTCTGAAAAATCCACCTTGTGCGTGTTCAAACCCTTGAAAAATGTTTACACTCTGACAAGCTTTAACTGACATTATCTTGCAATTAAACGTTAAACCAGGTCATCACTTTGAAACTTCATTTGACATTCAGAGTAAATCCAGTCCCAGTATTGAAAACAATTTTAAAGACACAATAAAATCCAACTACATCCAAAATAAATCCCCTAAAATCCATTTCAAGAAAAATAATGGCTTTCACAGGAACAATGGCGGCACCTGATCCTGGTGTGAATTGCGTATATAAAGACGTTGGATTGGTCGCTAACGACTGGCATCATGTGGAAGGACGGCTTTAAGTACAACTGGATGAACTGAGGCACACCGAAAGCTTGTAGTCGTCATGGTAATGACCAATCACAAGCTTTAACCCTCTCAATGCTGAAGGAAACCAGGATGCCCAAAAGAGCTGTGCCTGTGTCTAATACAGCAGGGAGAGGGTTAATGCTCCCAGTGTATCACAATGCTGAGGAATTACTCACAATAAAATTGACAAATGTAAAAAAAAATAAAAAATCCATCTCCACCAAAACCATGTGACCTTATTTCAGGTCAAAATGTCCAAAAGAAATACATATCCCTGAAATAATCTAAGAAATCTGTGACAAATATGTTTGGAAATGACCCTTTAACACAGAGTAACAAACACAACAAGCAAAATCATGCTTGAAAAGTTTCCATCCCACAAGTATATTTACTCCAAAACCTTCCAACATAATTCATTTATAAAAGTGTCGCCCGAACTCGGACAGCATCCTTGAAAAACTACTTTCATCACAACCTCAGCAGATACTCCTCAGCAATTAACTATTCACCTCAGAATCACCCTGCAGTTGCCTAGCGACTGTATTGTTATTATATAAGATCTGAAAATCGTCATTAGTTTCGCAGTAAGACCCAATCAACTCGATGATCGGCGTCCTGTCACTGCAGATAGGATCTTTTGAACACTTTGTCACATATTTTCACGGCTGGTGTATAAATAGGCAATAACGTTTGGTGACCAATTGCTGTGAACGTTGGCAAGCCAGTGGAGATTGAACACATGTTGAAGCAAGTAAGCAGAAATGGTCTTGTATGTCACAAATTAGCCTCAGGGGTGTTTATTTTAAACAAGTTAACCTGCCCCGAGGGTGCACTTATTGGGATACACAGGGATTTAGGGTCTATGACAGAGGGAGGTATGTGTACTGGTTGTGAGTTGGTAGTTTGGGATCCAGGGATATGAGGCAATTATTGAAAGTTGCAGTTATTGAGAAATTATAGGAACTTTTTAAGGTGGGATATGGCAGTTATTGAAAGTTGCAGTTATTAAGAGTTGTAAGTGGAACTATTTGAGGTGGGATATGAAAGTTATTTTGTATTTAGGTGGTATGATATGAAACAGTTATTGAGAGTTGCAGTTATTGAGAGTTGGAGGAACATTTTAAAGTTGGGATGTAAGAGTTAGTTGGGATGTACTTGTAGAGGGTATGAAGCAGCTGGGTGCTTGAAAGTTGCAGGTGGAACCATTTGAGGTGGAATATGACAGTTTTGAGATTTAGGTGGTATGGTATGAAGAAGTTATTGAGAGTTATGGGAACATTTTGATGTGGGATATGACAGTTTGGGATTTAGGTGGTATGGTATGAAGAAGCTATTGAGAGTTATGGGAACTTTTTGATGTGGGATATGACAGTTTGGGATTTAGGTGGTATGGTATGAAGAAGTTATTGAGAGTTATGGGAACTTTTTGATGTGGGATATGGCAGTTTTGAGATTTAGGTAGCATGGTATGAAGCAGTTATTGAGAGTTATGGGAACTTTTTGATGTGGGATATGGCGGTTTTGAGATTTAGGTGGCATGGTATGAAGAAGTTATTAAGAGTTATGGGAACTTTTTGATGTGGGATATGGCAGTTTTGAGATTTAGGTAGCATGGTATGAAGCAGTTATCGAGAGTTATGGGAACTTTTTGATGTGGGATATGGCAGTTTTGAGATTTAGGTGGCATGGTATGAAGAAGTTATTAAGAGTTATGGGAACTTTTTGATGTGGGATATGACAGTTTGGGATTTAGGTGGTATGGTATGAAGCAGGTATTGAGAGTTATGGGAACTTTTTGATGTGGGATATGGCGGTTTTGAGATTTAGGTGGTATGGTATGAAGAAGTTATTAAGAGTGGCAAGTATTTAGAGTTATGGAGTTGGAACGTTTTGAGGTGGGATGTGCGAGTTAGTTGGAAATTAGGTGGTGGGATGAAGCAGTAATGTTATGAATAACAAGCATTTGGTTTTGCTTGGGGATCATTTACTTTTTTTTAAAGGGTTTTATGGGTCATTTACAAAGACTGGATGAATTCTATAGCTTCCCTCAGTATGGACATTTAGAATAACTGTTATACATCATTCTCACTTAACTGGACAAATCAAATGACTGCTCAATATACATGTAGGTCGTCTTGGGTTACCTATATCCTGAAGTAGGTTAACCCTCTCTATGCTGAAGGCAACATGAGATGTCCTAAAGAACAGTGCCTGTGCCAAATCCAGCAAGGCGAGGGTTAAACAAGTGACAGACAGAAGTAGACATGGATCATGAACATCAACAATGGTCGTTAATAACATTCACAACATCTATGAACAGAGTATACGCAAATACACATTTCTGAGTAAAATCTATTTATTTTATTTTCTAAGTCACAAACTGACTCATTTGTCAATTTCCTATTCTATAAAAATAAATCAGAACATATATTATATGTACTTCCATACCCTAAAGTGTGATAGTAAGTTTGCTAATATTTCCCTCAAACATGCTTGAAGACATTGGTGAGACTATTGTCCTTACAACCGCTTCATAGTGTGAGATGTCAATCAAGAGACCTGAAGTGACCGATTGACCCACTGACTAACCTCCTCAATCAACTGCTATTTGACATTTGGTAGCCTCCCTCGATAGACTACATGTCATCTTGCACGCTTTCCCCAAAATCCTTCAGTCACAACTCCATATGCCTCTTCATCATATCAAAACCACAAACAGAATTCTGAGACACTTTCAGAATCCTGAGACAATATCAAAATCCTACATGACACAGGGTTAGAAATTCCCACTCAACCGGCTGCCCGATACATTTCTCGTAATGTTAAAGGTATCCTATGGGCGAGTATATATTTCATGTTTTGTTATTTATATCATTATTCGGGCGAGTACGTTTTAAAGTTAAGTTCCAATCCTGATGACAATGTCAGAATTATGACTAAAACAATATCATAATCCTATTACAAGAATCCTGTCACAATGTCAGAATTGTGTGACAATCAGTGGTCTCAATAGGTTCCGGCAACCGGCAAAATTGTCCGTCTATTTCAGAGTATTTCCCTAATCTTTCTGATACTATTTTGTAGATGAAAGTATGATTTATGCAGGTCTTTTGCGTCTTACTTTTGCTACTCTGCCACCTACTTCCGATTCTACTGAAACCACTGGGTCACAGTCAATGTTGGAATCCTCTGACAATGTCAGAAATCTGTGACAATGTTGGAATCATAAGATAATGTCGTAAAATGATATAAATAACACTCTGTGAGAAAATTGGAGAATAAATAGCGGAAATGATTTAACAAGGTACGAGCCTTGTGGCCTATAATTGATATTATACAGGCTCTCTTGTTTGCTAGTTAACGACTTTGATGAAAATTTATGACTGACAAGTCCGCCCAGTCTTTGCTCGTTTTGCGTTCCTTTGCCGTCGCTTTGAGCAAGATGAAGAGACGACCCGTGTTACATGTGCTGTAACTCACCAGATAGTGGTTGGAAAAATATGATAGGAAATTCAAAACATGTCCTTTCAAATATTGATTCCTTTAAAGCTTTTCATAAAATGCGTAGAAATGATTTATTTTCCACATTGAAGATCGGTGTAAAGTTTCCAAGTTACGGACAAATTGGGAAATTTTCAAATTAGTGACATAAACATGAAAGGATTGATGGCATGGTTTTGTCTGCCTCTCTTTTGACATTTAGAGAGATATGGAATTGGTAAACATGATTAGAATATGAACAATGATAATATATCACATATGACATGTGGAGAACATTATCTATTTAACATGTATAATACCAATTGGTCAGTTCCTAAACAAAATTATTCCACCTCATATTACCACAATGTTTACTAGGGCTGGATTAAAGTACCGATATACCGATTCATACGGGTATTTGTCACATGCACAATATACCAGTATATTGTCATATACATATCTATACGAAGATAAATGTACCTTTACTTATGTTTTGTATACTGGTTAGCATGGTTAGTGCCCCAATCCTGGTGTATAGCTTTTGCTATTTTTGTAGTTTCTGGTTTATTTCCACTAGAGATTAATATAACTGCTGCTAATCATATATTGTGAATTATTGTAGCATGAATGGTAAGATATATAATAAAAACACCATAAATATTATCTTACCAACACAATAGACACAATGCTACAAATGTTCTTCTTTTCATCTACGGTAATTGTCGAAAATCTGGATCTAAAATTCTTTCAACTTTGATGTCTTCATCAAGAACAATCAGTACCACTTGAAAAAAACCACGATCAAATAAATTGCTGCAGTTCAAGTAAAAATATTGCTGTCTAATTTAGTCTAAGCGTCTCCAAACTTTATTTTAAAAAAATCAAATTGCTAAAAAAAACAAAATGCCATCTCTATAAGCTTCCTGCGCTAGATTTATCTGAATGACCAAAGATGACGGTAATTCCGTCAGTTCTGAGAGTTGACCAATCGCCTCCCACTCAACTGACCGATGCTGAGTGACAGGAAATACTTTAGTAAAACCCGGCCTTCAGGGCGTAAGAACGTTTTCCGCTTTAATGGTCGGAACCTTTAAGTGACAGCACGAATTCCCCGATTTCGACGTTCGTCTGCGACGTCCGTAACCGAGGCAATCTCGACTTGCCGAAACACGAACCTACCTATAAATGTTCGCGCGATCGCGACCAATCTTCCCCCCCCAGGGGATTATGACATTGAGGACATCGAATCGCGGCGTATTTTCTCCACGCATGGATA
This sequence comes from Lepetodrilus elevatus, assembly GCA_034780755.1. Lineage (NCBI taxonomy): Eukaryota > Metazoa > Mollusca > Gastropoda > Lepetellida > Lepetodrilidae > Lepetodrilus > Lepetodrilus elevatus. The sequence continues at coordinate 2,822 of JAVCKZ010053527.1, read as the reverse complement.
CGTTTAATGAAGGTTTATTGAATACTGATCCAGAATCCTGAAGACGTGGTCGCATCAATGAAATCAGATGAGAGATGCGGGATTGGATTATGCCAAAACTGTTATATTTATCCAAATAAAACTGTTACATTTATCCAAATAAATAAGTTCTATTTTCAAAAATTCGATCAACGCATTTCCTCGATAACGGTCTGGTAATTTCAGATACATATTTGCCGATTCGGGATTTTTTTCGACTGGCTGTGAGGGAATTGGTGTTTCAACATTATTATCCTCAATAACAAGATGATATTTAGATATATTGGCTTATTAATAATTAAATCAGACTACCATGGAAAGGTTTCGCATGGTTGATACTGACGTCATGTCTCCTGAGACAGGCACTTGCCACACTAATATTAGAAGTTATCTGGAATATTGAGGGTCTGATGATCTGTGACCTGTTAACCCTCTCCCTGCTGGATTAGGCGCATATGCCACTCCATAGGCCAGCTATGGTTGCCTCCAGCATGGAGAGGGTTAAAGAAGCCAATGGAATATTAATACCCTCTAATATGTGATAAGTTCACATATAAACATTCTCGTTTACCAATTTTGTACTTCTCGCTGCTGAATTGTTCTATTGTGCATGTGTTTTGGGCATATAATATGTCCGCATAAGAGATGAGGTTAAAGACACACCGTCTATTATTATATATTTTGCAAAGAAATAAAGACATTAGCAAGATTAGTATTTTGGGTTGGTTTCCTCTAGCAAAATATTTCATGATTTCATATTATGAAAATAATCCGCAAATTAATTCTATATCAATAATTGAACCTTTTCATAAATTTGTTTCATATTTAATATTATGAGTGAATTATTGTTGTATATCACAGTGGGAATATTTCATCCATACACAACACTCAATCTTGTACAATAGTACCAATTTTTGTCAACAGTGTACGCAGTCTACCTGACTGACCAAAACATGAAATACCAATTATCCCACAAAATAAGAAAAACATATTAATCTCTGAATCAATAAAAAACAGTTAACGTTTTAACCTTTTTGTTATTAAGTTAATGAAATGAAAAATAGAAAATAATTGCTTCGATTCCCCCCAATAACCCCTCCCCGCTTAATCCCAGAGTAAGTGAAAATCTATCGTCAAATTCCCGTACACACACAGGCCTAGCTAATAACAGTACAGGGATGTCACAGTTAATTAAGAGAGAATTAAATTAGCATTCACATTGATTTTATAGTTAACATACTGCAGTCAATGCATTAGCCTCAATATTGTGCCCAGGGCTTCTGAGGGAATTTGTGCACGCGTTGTCATGGCGATTGATCCAATACAGCCCTCAAGGACGATATTATCAAGAAGTTGTGCCTTTAAGACCATGACTCTATCCTGTTCATATATATATATATATATAACCAGTGTATAAAACTCCAGCAATTTCACTGTCAGACATGAATATTGGTAAATCTGATAAGTTACCCGTCCTCATACATGTTGGCCAGTGATCGATGATATACATCTTAAAAAACAAACAAAAAGTAACACGACATGCGGTCGTGCAAGGATAAAATGTTACCAGTCCACACTGAAAATAACCCATCGCGGGCGTGCGGACAGGCTCTATTTCGAACACTGATATAACCTAATTATACATGTATTTATATCAAGAAAGATATTTATATCAAGAAAGAGGGACCAAAATATCATGAGATATCAATATAAGATTAATAATTAATTTGTTAAAGGATTATTGAATTAATATAAATGCATTGTGCTTTTAAAACGGAGATTGAAGTAATGTATAATATGACAATACCAAAATATATGTCATATTATTAAAGGATCAATTACTGGTTGTTAACTAATTAAAACTCAATTTACGCTCAACACAAACACACACAAACACACATTCAAATAAAACTACTTTTGTTATCATGCCAAATCTCAATAACCTTCTTGTATTGTTATCAGGTGATAACATTCACTGCTGACAATGAAATTAACATTCCAAAATATCTCTCCTATCGTGGATTAAAGACCCACGGCCAAATTAAGGTGCAGTCATGGATGCCAGTGAACAATTTCGTCCCCCACGATCGCTGGAAAATGTACTACAGTAGACTGGGCCCAGTGAGAAGCATGCTGGGAGAGGCATTAACGTAGGTAAACAGTGCCGCCAGATTCCTTCAAGTGAGGGGGGACCTATATCGAAATGTCAGCCTCGTACACGCACACGTACACTACCGACACACTAGGAAGTGTTCTGTGGCCAATGACGTACTATATCTTACTTGTACATGAGCACACACACACACATGCAGACAGACAGACACACACACACACACACACACACACATACATATGTATACAGATAGATGGACGGATATGTATGGTTGACAGATATACACAGACATACGCAAATCTATCCAAATACATGTATACATACACTTACAGTATCTATTTTGTCTTGAACAAAATATGCTTTAAAACTTTTTAAAAGCACAGATATACAAACATACATACATATACATATACCATGTATACAGACATACATACACACACACACACACACACACACACACACACACACACACACACAAACAAAGGCAGAAATCTGGCATATTATATTATAATTTATATCCACATTTAATTTTCCACAGACTGATCTCTGTATAACCATGTACTAACCTCACAAATTAAAACTAAATTAACATTCTTATGAACAAGAATGTCTGATTCATACAGGATTAACCCCTTCCATGCTGAAGGTAATCAAAGATGCCCTACAAAGCAGTACCTGTGCCTAATCCAGC
>JAVCKZ010053526.1:0-32022 GCA_034780755.1 Lepetodrilus elevatus | reverse complement strand
CCCTTACGCTCCTGAACATGAGAATATATCACAAAGTATGATTTTATTATTTTTTCAAAAACCTCTGTCATGGCTAACTGTAGATCTGAACAAGCCTGTTTTTACCAGGTACAGTGATTAAAATTTCTCCAAAATTATGTTTTATCAGTAAATCTGCTCTTTTCTCGTTTGTTTACCAGATTTGGCTCTTCATCTTCCATATAATATATTGAGTGGATGACTGACAATCTCTTCTAAAAGTCTTCTGTTTTGGAAGAGTCAAGTCGCACAAGTCGTAAGTAAATTATTGTCCCCAGTTTCATTCATCAGTCTCTTTGTTGACGACGTATATTGAAACAACAACGTATTTTTGTTTAATATATGTTGTATATGTTTATTGCTTGAGACAATAGGATGATTATACAGGGCAACATATACAATGTATATCCAGATTCTGAATAACAAATTATATATATATATACCGGTAGTGTATATATCTAATATCTTGATATGAATAACAAATTGCACTGTGGTATATATAGACGGGTTGATATTTACAAATCTTGTATACATGAACATTGTAATGAAGGCACACTAGCTAGAAGTATACTCAACAAAACTAAGTTAGGACCAGGGGTGCATTTAACGAAAGGGGTGTATATTTACGTCCGACGTAAATGATGCGGATTTGCTTGTATTACGTCATTTCCGTTGATTGTTTTACGTCCGGCGTAAATATACACCCCTTTTCATGAAAAGCAGCCCAGTAGCGTATTTAGACATGTAAATTTAACTTTATATTATTTTTACATGTTCCAGGTATTCTTAAAGAACTTGCAGATGTATATGAAGAATGGTAACACAGTCCTGACGCCAAGTTCAGAAATATGGTAGAACGCTTTCCAACAAAATATCTGTTGGCCATTAAATTATTTTGTTGAGTATATTATTAAATATACTAGAATTTGGAATATACCTGTAATACAACAGATCTAATATCTAGTATATTAGACATCCCAACTTGCTCTAGGAAAAAGAAGATCGCATTAGAGAACGCGAGAAAAATGTTACTACAATACAAATGTTCAAATGCTATATATATACCGGTAGTGTAAAAATATGAAAATATTTGTAACATTTGTATGTATAACGGTGTGAATATATTAACTGAACACAAATGCAATAGATGTTTTAGTTTTTATATACAAACATATAAATAACACTATGCACCAAATTTTCATGACTTAAAAACCAAATGTTTGTGCACAAAACAGAAATAAGGCGAAAATCCAGAAGTAATGTGACACGTGAAAAATGTAAAGATTCCATTGGATTGTTGTTTTTTATTGCATAGAAGACGGCACTTTTTGTCTGCATAGTTATTTAGAATAGCTCCTATTATTATGAATATATGGAATGTAAAAAGATATCACTTGTATAAAATAACCTGGGAATGTTAGAGATATGATATGTTAAACACAAACCATATACATGTACGGTACATTTGTTACTCAATGCAAACATACAAACATATTTGACATTCCACTAGATAACTCATTTCTATTGGTTGTCCAAAATTATCCTGGACTGTTATTGGTCAATGTGATTAGGAAAGACGATTGTTGAATTTAAACGAAAGATTTAAACGTTTTATTTAAGTACTGGGGCGTCTGCTGGATGAATATGGGAAGAACAACAGATTTGATAAAAATTGTCAAAAACGATGATAATTGGGATGTTAAACTGCAAACGTTTCTTCCGATTTCGCATCAAATTAATATTTTTCAACACATTTTACCTGTAACACATTCTCCTATATTGCATAACCTTACAATAGATTCAAATAGTAATTGTATATCAAACAAGTCTTGTTTCAATTTGAACCAAAATTATTTTCAACGTGAAATCAACTCAATTTGGCTTGCAGTGAGAGATGCCAACTACCCCGATTTGTATGGACAAAGTCAAGAACCAGAATATGTCTGCTATCCTAACAACTACAAGAAACCAGTATAAAAATATACAACAATTTCCATGAACAATGCCTCCATAATCCACAATAATCGTTAATAATTAAGTTTTAATAGTGAAAGGTACACAACTTCAACATCACTAGGCTTCATAAATTTAATGTTTCTTGGGCGTGAGGATATGATGGTAATTTTAATTCCTTTTTACTTATTTGGGGTAGGATGGTTCTAGGCAAAAGATATGCTCAAAATTGATTAAACCTGACGACATGAAACTCCACGCTGGAGGCAATCGGAGAATCCCTAAGAGCACAGTATTTGCTTAATCCAACAATGATAATGTAATTACAGCACATTTGGCATTTTCATATTTTCTTAAATCCAAAATAAATTAATACTATTAATGCCCAAGAAACATTAAATTAGTTGTATGTAGCCTAACACAATTGTAAATATTGTTAACCATAAAATACAAGCATAATATACAAGTGCAGTATACACAATCACAGTCTTCAACAGTTTCCATGCTTACAGAATCATGGTTTTCAACACATACAAGTTATGCATTATTCGCATAATTTATCCTCATTTAGGGCTGGTACGTAACAAAGGATGCTCATCCTTGTTGGGGGCTGATGGACATTATAGTCTCATTATAGCTCAGTATAAAGACAAAGTGTGCCACTATCAGTAGTATGATGCAGAAAAGTTTAAATCGGTATATAATCCAACAAGAATTGGAAATGTTGATCGTAAAACCTCGCCAAAATAGTTCACAATGATACGAGATTTTTTAAAGTTTTGTTTTTACGATCATACTTTCCAATACCTACGATATATACCTTATAAACGTGTGGAGTACCATATATAATATATTTACATTTAATCGATATGAATACTATGAAATTAGTCGAACATGCATATTATTCGTGCAGGCTGATTGTTGTTCAGACTATCTTCAAACTATGTAACTATGTACACGGATATATAAATATATTTTTTGGCAATTTTTGTACATCTCAGATCCTACTCTTCCAAGAATATTCCCCTACATAGCTAAACCCTCCGGTTATACAGTATACTTCTCAAAAGCTCAATCATATTTTGTTCGCAAAACTGCTTTGTTGATCACCATGCAAACAGCAAATAATTATTCTATATCCATGACTCACCGCAATGAAAACGGGCATCAGAAACGGTAAAACATTCACATATTGTTCTATATAATAACTGAAATGTACTAGTAAATGATGCATCATTCACCATAATTCAGCTTCATTCACTATAAATCTGCTTCATAAAATATAGCATCTACAACATCTTAGATATTGCAGATTTTATGTTTTATGAAGCAGGGGGCCTATTCTCGAAATGTTTTTACGAACTTCTTTGCCTAAGAACAGTTCTTAACAATTCTTATAATACGGCTACGAATTCTTAGGCTAAGAAGTTCATGAAAACATTTCAAGAATAGGCCCTCTTAAATAATGCAGAATTTTAATATTTCGGTCACTCACTCTATGAATGAATGATGCATATTAATGTTTTACCATTTCTGATGTTAATTTTCATTGGTGGGTACATGTATCTGTTATTCTATGTCTAATTTCCGTGTTGCACCAGGGATACGATAACGACTATATCTCTCTACTGGAACATGCTACTAAAACAATCGCCATGACTCGTCGGCCATTTTTACATTCACAAGGCTTGTATGTATAGCACCAACATAAACTTCGCAATTAAATATTTTGTCTAGTTACTTTGATTTCCATTTGATCATGTCCCTGTCGCTGCGTTTCTAGGGCAAACCACGACTTGGGACATATTTGACTATGCAAGACTATGATGCACGCGAGATATATAATACGGGATACGATATATATTAGTTATTATTGACAACCTGTTCCCACTGGGCCGCTATGTGACCCCTTTTGCTTGGCGTTTGTTCGTCATCGGTTTTTCCATTTGCAGTTGCCTCCCTTGGACTATTGTTGGGACTTGCAACTTCTCCCTTATTTCTTTGTTTCCTGCAAGGAAAAAGTGGATTTTTTTGTTAACAACTATTTTTAATTTGTGTCAACAAATACAATGTACAAATACTCTGATAAAACTTTTACTTGAGCATGGCTAGTACATTTCCCGATTTTAATGAAAATGAGATTTACAAATACTAATAATACATTTGTGCAAGATTTATACCATTAAACAATCTGAAACATGTTACCCTTATCATACCACAGGAATGTGTACTATGACAGGTCAATATATTATACAACCCTTATGTCATGTGTCTCCCAAAAGAACCTGAAACATTTATATACGACCCGTTATATCATACTAAATGAGAAACATGTCACGCGACATCGTAAACCACAGCATACAACTCAGGGTCAAACAAGACAGTTCAATAGTTGTACTTTCTTGTATCTAGGTCTGAGGAGTAACTGGTGGTGGGAGGTTGAGAGAAGAGATAATGTCACCTTGATCACATGACAACGTACCCCGTTTCTATTTCTATGTAAAGTCGATGAGGAAAAGTCGTCGAACAGCTTCCCACTGTTTGCACACAGAGGGACATTCATCTGTGAGTAGCATTGACAACACCTTTCCTCCGCGTCAATGGGACTAATTAGCAGTGGGGTGCCCACCCTCTACAACAGTGCGCCGTCTGTACTCTCCCGTCACGACACATCTACCCTTATGTACCAACCCTTGTGTACTGTGCAGAGATCGTACAATAGGCCACACCGTAGGGCGTTAAAAGTGCTGGTTTATTAAACACAATCAACGATTTCCCAACAATGACAATGGCGGCATCTTGCTGTGGGGACTTGGCCATCAATAATTCCAGTCGTACTTATTTCTTCTGTGATGAAGAGTGTCCAGTTAATGTTAACATTGCCCTTGTGTTCAGTGTTGTATGTCAATAGCCGTCTCTGTGAAGATTCTATTTTCATATACACAGTAGTGCAATAGTTCTGTTCTGGCCAAAGGTTTTGCACAACATCAATCCCCATCCACAATTAACCTCTCCTTGCTGAAGGCAACCCCAGATACCCCAATGAGCAGTGCTTTTGCCTAATCCAGCAGAGGGTTAATGCTGTCCTCACCTCACCCTCTACACTACTATGTTATCAAACATCCAAACTAAAACTACCCCAATAAATGTCCTATCCTGTGATGTTCTATCCTAGTGATGAATTTCCTATAGGATAGTGATGAATTTCTTATCCTAGTGATGAATCCATCACACAGGACGTCTCAGTCTATATTACTGTCATCACCATGGCCAAAAACAAGCAATTTCATCTAATTTTCCCCCAAAGAACTACCCACAAACTGATCTGGTTCACCTACCTGAGTTCATCCTCTCGTTCTCTCATCTCCCTCAGCTCGCGCTCGATCTTAGACTCCGCCGTGTTGCGACTTTCCTTATACGAAAACCCTACACCTCCCGACGACAAACCCTTCCTAGATTTCACAACGTCTGCCTTGGGCGTGGTTTTAACCCCACCGCCGCCACCATTGGGTGACTGAGCACTGTCCACATCGTCCGTAACCGATGGTGGTACAAATCCCACAGAGACCTTCCGCGTAACAAAGTTCCTCTTGACGGTTGCATTGGCGGTCTCCTGCCCTGTGACGGCCACGTATTTCATGGGTTCTATGTGGTCCTCGGACGTGGTGATGATCTTGCCTTCTTTCCTGAGGTCCAGCTCCCGCTGCTTCTGTTTGATGATCTCCTGCTGGAGGCGATTGGACGAGTACTGCTTCATCGTCCGACTGCTGTCGGCGTGCGACCTCGAGAACCGCGGACCGGATGACGACGACGTTGGGGTGACCGGCGGACCGCTCCTCTGCTCGGCTCGTGGGTCCGGCATCTCTGGCAGTCCCTTGGACCGTCGCAGCTCGTTCTCACGCTCCCGAGCTAATCGGATTTCCCGTTCGATCGGCGTTTCAGGTTTTGGTCTGTAGTCGTCGTAGTCCTGCGGTCCGGGCGTGTCCGAGGGCGTTCGACCCGTGCTGTGACTGGAGTCCAGGGATTCCACGGAGTCGCTCCGCTTGGACTTCTGGAGGAATGGAGACACATCCTTCTGCCACGTCACCTGTCTGTAGGACGAAGACGATGTGTTCTTGGGCATGGTGGCGTTGGGGGTCGTTGTGGTCGATTCAGGCTTCTGCTGCTTGGGTGGTGTTGCGGACACACCGCGGGAAAGATTCAACTTCTCCCTCTGTTGGAGTAACTCCTCCTCGCGTTCCCGGGTCTCACGGAGCTCACGCGCTATCCTACTCTCCCCGTCGTGCTGGAAGGTGGAGATCGCGTCCTGGTACGAGACGTTTTTGGTCTGATTGTGATTGATGTCGTTCTGGGGCTCTGCCGGGGTTGTCGGCTGTGGGGGTGATGAGGGCTCCGGTGATGGAGGTTGGGCGCTGCGCCCTTTCCTCTGTTGGTGCAGCTCGGCCTCACGTTCTCGCTGGATCCGTATTTCCCTCTCTATGATGCTCTCCGTTGACTCTGAAGTTCCATTGGTTTCTGAGTTCTGGAACACAAATTATTGCTATGAACATTTCGTAGATATTCAAGATGGTTGTTTTTGTACATGTATATTGCTTTTATTAATTCATTTCTTCAAGTAGCTGTAATATTACATGTAGAAATATATCATAAGAAAATTTATCTGGGATTTTTATTGCATCCCAATTCAACAACAATGTGTAGCAATTGTTTTAAACAATACACAGCTCAATAAGAAAACATATTAATTTATTATATATATATACATTTATTTTTTAAATTGGGGTTTAGAGGCGCCTTCAAGATTCTTTCACTTATATCACGGCTTGTCAGTTTAGAGCAAGAGGAAACATGCAACATCCGTAGTGCTGATTAAACTTGCAAGCAACAATTTAATATGACAAAGAAATATATGGTATTATATAATTGCCCATATATAATCTTTTTGTAAATACTTAGCCAACTATCAGACTACAAGATTACTATATTCACCTTACCATTTTCTAAGATTCTTCAAATGATAATCCCGAAGTCAATCATATGACAATTACCGATCTAAATTGTCAAATTACGTTGAACGTACTCTAACCAACAAAACCCTGTTGCTTTAAATATGGTGACTAACAAAACCTCCTGTGGAGTTAACAGCTCAGGAAATTCCACGTGATGATATTATCTTTCTTTTTTATTCAATGTCAGAGTGATCTATTGTTTTTAATCTGGAAATGTATTGACTACGACGTCATTTAACGAACATTTGCACTGATAAGGCTAATCTGGGTTTGTAAATTGTTGAACCAATTTTCCTGCTCCGTGTTCATTTCAGCAAAGGCATTCTTCATTTTCGTAGCAACTGTAGGGAGTGGCCATTAAAATGACATATTTTATTGCGTATGCAATGCCTGTATGACAGTCTGTTGACATTACGTACAGCTCACTGTCTGTGCAGGATATTATGTCTGTACCGGTACTGCTATTTAAAAAACATATACGTGCACTTGAACATTTGTAGATCTAAGTAGGTTTTAGCTAATACAATCCAACATTATCCATTTTAGTAGAAGGAAATATTTATGGCAAAAGCAAACTTAAACCTTGGATTAAATTTTAAAACACAAGGAAGTCTTTAAAATATATTTTCTTTGTCAGTAAAGTATTGACGTACTAAAAAGTAAAAATAATATAATATTGGCAATATTTCCAAACTTTGATTTAACTCTCTATCCCCAAACATGTATTAAACCCAGTCCATAGTGCACACTAAAACTACATGTGTAAATACCAAGAAGCCATATTCACACTCATACAGATTAAAATAGAATTCTTTGAAAAAATCATATTCCATTCAACATATTCATCTCAATATTTTCATATGGTCTAGATATGTTTTTGTCCACAATACAATGAGATACTATAAGTCCCCTACATTCCAATATCCTGAGGTATATCAATAAATATATTCAGAAGAGACCCCCTATGATCCTACAGTTACAGTAAACATCATTAATTGTTGGAATCGCGTGCACAAATCAGTGCAATTGTGTGCAGTACAGACAGATTATAGCCGTCTTCCGGCCGGCGATCATCAAACATTTCCGTATGAATCAGTGATTGTATTGTAATTAATCCTCCAGGAAAAAGACACAAGGAAAAAGGAAAAAATATATTGTGAAATTCCCAGCCTGATTAGTCATGTAATAGGGTGTTTGGTTCATGTACCTCGAAATATATATTTTGAAATTATATAGTTTAAATAAATATAAAAATTATAATAGTAAATTTCTTTCAACTAATAGTGAATGAGTTATGTTTTTCTTAATGAAAGCTCTGTTGGCATTACCCGAAAACCTTCTAAATTTACGCACCTCAATTGCACGACTTTCCCGTGGAGGATTTTTTCTCAGAGCTTTCTCCTTCTGTTCCTGTTCACGTAACTCCTGCTGTATAATTGTCTCCCTTTTCCACATCTCCTCGCCGCGGTCTGCCTCGGTGAGTTCGTGGAACATCACCTTCGGCTCGTCCTTCACCACAGTCTCGTATATCGTCTTATCCACCTTCCCCTTCTGTCGTTCTATCATATTCTTCCTTTCTTCCTGCTCTCTCTTCAGGCTCTCCTCTCTCTCCACGTTCAGCCGAATCTCTCGCTCGATGGCGCTCTCGGTCGTGGTGTTGGCGCTGGTGTCGGCCATGTTGGATACGTCAAAATCGACCCGTTCGACGTCGATGTTCAAAGACTTCCTCTTGTTCGGGAAGTCGACTTCCCAATGGCGAACTCCACTTCCGCTCGTTTCCTTCTTGCAGTTGCTGCTGCTGTTGCTTCCGACGTCCGGCTTCTCCAGTAAAGGAGTTAGAATTGTCTCCCACTGCTGCCTCGTGGACGAAAGGTTCCGGATGGACTCGCGGTTCACCTCCTCAGTTGTCTCCCCTTCACGGACCACGTTCTCGCTGTAGAGGTTGATGGTGTTCTGACCAGTCCACGAGATGTCCGGCGACACGTCTTGGTTCTCCACGAGCTCCCAGTGGTTCTTAGACCCGGGGTCCTCTACCTCTGGCGATTCTACAACACAAGAAGAACCGGGAATAAATAACTGTGCTTCTATCACAACAAAATAACAAGCAAAGTAAGATTATCTGGCCATTTTGGAAAACAAAGGAAACAGAAATAAATAATTGGACATATCCCCAAAGAATAACAAACAAAGAAAAATTATCTGGCCAGAAAGAAATATTCTGGAATCAAAGGAACCGTAAATAAATAAATGAACACATTTACATCCCAACAGAATACCAAACAAGCAGGTGTTCTCCACATCACTGGTTACGAAAAGTGGACCAAGAAAAAAATATGTTGGGTCACGATCTCAAACCATAGAAGTTCTTTACTGAAAAGAAAACACTATCCTTTTGAATATTAATTTATCCTCCTTGCCGATATACTAAGTATCGCACAAAGATTTGTAGCATCAAATTTAAAGCTAAATAGTTTTAAATATGCATTTCTCAGCAGAAATTCTGCATTAATATCATAATATGTCATTATAATATACCACAAATTGTCAATGTTATTTTGGTATGCAAGTCTGAGTTTGAGATCAAAATAAATTTCAACACAATTTGGAATCATTATTTTGCAGATATTTTACAGACACCTACCGGTACTTACTTTTTCTTGGAAAGCATAAGTTTATTAGATAACCTTAAACAGATATAACCATACATATATTCTACCCACCAAGAAAATCTCAATGGTAAATACCCAACATTCAATCTCAGATTAGAAAACACTGCTAAAGTATTACCATATCCTCCAGGAAAATGTGGAAGTTTGTAGAGTCAACAGTAAATGGTACTAACCACAATCAAGCACCAAACAATCTCTGATCACATCAAATGCATGTTCCTAGTCAATAGTATACAGTACTAACCATAAATACGCACCAAAGATTCTCCGATCAAAATAAATTGATGATATCCATCTGAAAACTAACGCATTACTACAAAAAGCTTTTCCTCAAACGACACCAGAGAAAGCTTTTCCTCCTTCCTCTTCCCTGAGAAGTGTAACGCAGCCCGTTGTTAAACTGCCGATAACCAATACACACAATAGATTAATATTTGCCAGGTCTGATCACCAGATATTCGCAAATCATGAAATTGTCATGATGTTCAAACAGTAACATCCCTTTGAGATTACGGCATTATCGACTTGTACATGACATGCAATCACACGGAACCGCATTGTTACACAGAACTACACAGAACTGCATAGAACCATAGTAGCACTACGTTAGCTGATTGAATATTATATTAACACCATTCCACCAGAATGTGAAACAAGAGCATTTCTAGATTGCCTCCGAACTCTAGAAATGTGTATCGACAAATATTACACTTAGAAAAACATGAACATTTGTGATAATATTTCTGTTTCCAATTATATTATAATCAAATTTCCATGCATGGTCTTTAAACTATGAACATTTCCAATTTCCTTGGCAAATCTGTGTTCGGTGTATTATTGAAATGGAAATATCTTCACCCGATTCGTGTCTAAACTCATGAAGTCACATTCAGAGGTACTAAAGAAAATTATGTTTTTTTAAGGGTTAACAATCTGGCCCTTATTACACAGAATGGTCGTAGAAGAGTCGAAACTCCATATTAGCGTATTGGCATTACGACTCTCGCAGTGCTACAATTGTTTTGGGAAACGAGGACCTGGACTTGCTCTACTAACCTTCTCCTTACTACAGGCACCTAAAGATGCCGCATAGTAATTATGATGAACCCAGCAGAAAAGGGGTTAATATCGACAACTGTATAAGATAATAAATGACCATACATTTGATCACAAACGTTTCAATAAGTATTTCAAAATACTTAAACTTTCTGCAAAATTGGAAGGCAAAATAATTACAACCAGGTTTAAGCACCGCCTTTAAAACAAACTTTACCTGTACGTTCACTGTTATGACCGTATCCTGAACGGCCCTGGTATAGAAATAGGTCTGCCTGACTAACAGTGCCGATGTGTGCATAGGCAGATATTGTGTAACCCACCTGTCTCCATAACGACATAGACGGGATATACAGTAGTCAGTCCACTGCCATAAAAACACTAAAAGATTGGGTAACCCAGTTACAAGTAAGTCAGAAAGTGGCATGGGTAACCCCCACCTGCCTTCATAACAACGTTGACCAAAATTGGGTAACAGGCTTTCTGCCATAATAGTGACAAAAATAAGGTAACAACTTAACACACTGATAAAAAAAATGGGTAACCAGCCTACTGCCGTAAGAACATAGATCAAAATATGGTAACAAGCACCTTAATGCTATTACTAAAATATGGTAACCAGCCTACTGCCATAATAAGAACATAGATCGAAATATGGTAACAACAAGCACCTTAACCTCCTCACTGCTGCGGGCATATCGATATGCCCAAAACAAATGCAAAATGGAATAACTCAGCAGGCAGAAGGTTAATAATGACTAAAATATGGTAACCAGACATCATACTGATCAAAAATGGGTAACCAGCATCAACAACAGATATTACATTACATAAACCATCTTGCTACCATAACAACAGGCAGGAAATTTCGTAACCAAACAGTCTGCTGCAATAACTGACGACCCAAAAACATGGATAATCAGCCTCAATAACAACTTCAGACGGAACATGGATAACCATTTCGCTGCCATAACAACAATGACCATGAATGTGTTTAAATACACCAACAATATTCAATAACTACATAATCTGCCGACCGGTAACCGCGATGAAATGATAGCTCTAGGTTCAATTAACTTACCCACATAGCCAGTCATTGGCACGCAGTGACCTCCCCTGATTGTCAACAGTGTGCTGTCGGTAATTTGTCCCATACGATAACGAACTGAGCCAGGTAGATTAATATGAATTATTGATCGTGAGTACGACTGGCTTGAGCGAGACGATGTCAACGTACTAGTTTATGTCAGCTGCAGGCCTGAAGCAAGGTATCCTCGTATATCATGGAGGTATTCTCGTACAAAGGTATTCTCGTACGAAGGTATTCTCGTACCGCGGAAGTATTCTCAGTATGTGAAGATTTCTGCCTCCCAGGCCGAGTAGGATTTCTAACTTTTTAATCTGAGCTGGTAAATTTAAATCATAATATTGTTTATTATCAATATAATTTAAGATTTTAGCTCATAGGACAGGTGAGTTTGCTAACGTATATTCAACTTTTTTTAAATATTGTGTTTTATGCGAGATCATGGCTATCAATATTTTAGTCAATTTATTTTCTTCAGAAAAAAACATGAATTAGTTCATATGACTACAGTGATCTAATATAATTACAATCAAATAAAAATTATTTCAGAATATGTCAACTTTTCAATCTGTTACTGATAGTATCCAGTGAAAAGAAAATATTGAAACATACAATACATGCACAATCATCTACCGTACAATA
Source organism: Lepetodrilus elevatus (assembly GCA_034780755.1). Classification (NCBI taxonomy): domain Eukaryota; kingdom Metazoa; phylum Mollusca; class Gastropoda; order Lepetellida; family Lepetodrilidae; genus Lepetodrilus; species Lepetodrilus elevatus. The sequence continues at coordinate 19,588 of JAVCKZ010053526.1, read as the reverse complement.
ATCTACCGTTTTTTTCATTTTTTCCCAGAATATGTCAACATTTCAAACTGTCACTACTTTCAATGCACACAATTACAATCTATACAGCTTCTGTGTTTATCTGGTGAAAGAGAATTTCAGTGCAACTTTCCTTAATGAAATGAACAACGAAATGTACAAACCTGTCACAAGCAACACTTTCGCCACGACTGACAAGAAATCTAAACTTTAATGCATGCTACGTGAGAAATACTGAACATTAATTAACTCTCCCCATACTGGAGGCAACCAGAGATGCCCTTAAGAGCAGTGCCTGTGCCTAATCCAGCAGGGAGATGGTTAAAGTAGAAACGAAACATTAACTACATGTATTTTGAGACAGAATTCAATAGAAATACATCATACTTAATCACACCATACTTAAATTCTATATGGCTGCAAGCAGCTTTAGCTTTAGCTGCAATCTACATGGCTGCAAGCATTACTTGAAGAGATAAATCATCTCGTCTCTAATTGTGATGTACTGCTGTTACGTTAGAGAATTTCTGAACTGAGATATATAATTTTCTTTATATTAACTCCACCAGTAATATTAGAGAATTTCTGAACTGAGATATATAATTTTCTGTATATTAACTCCACCATTAACATTAGAACATTTCTGAAATGAGATATATATAATTTCCTTTATATTATCACCACCAGTAAAATACTGTCACATATCCAAGGGTTTGTGTGTGTCTGACTTTGCTTATCTGCTCGACTAGACAAGGATAATGAACGGACCGGAGGCCTGACTAATTCCGGGGTTTCAACATACCCCTGTCTGTGACCTCCTCAATGAACCCAGGACTTATACATACCCACAGATACTTACGAATCGATCAATTCAGATTACAGGGTATTTTTCACCCTTTTGTCCGCGTGGAAACTCTACACATGGTGTTTTCTATGGCTGTGGAAACATACCTCAATGAGAACGACTTTTGTTTTGGGTAAAATGAATGCCAGCATGAAGAAAATTGTGTATAAAGTCTGAGAAATGTGTTTGTGTGAGAAATGTGTTTGTGTTTCTAATCCCAGGGTAGTTAATACTTTGGTGAACTTATGGAATGGGGGTTAATTTCTAGAACCCCAGGTGTGATTTCCCATAGAGGATAAGTTTAGCCATGGGGAGAGATCCCCCTATAACACTTTTACCCCCATGCTTCCCCCACCCTTTCCTACAAAACACTGCCATTTGTTTCACAGAACTTTACTTTTCTTGTATAATTCATTATGAAAATGGTTAATAAATATGTATTTCATCATGAAAATGGTTGAAATGCATATAATTCATCATAAAAATGGTTAAGAAATTTGTATAATTCATCATGAAAATGGTTAAGAAATACGGTATGTATTTTATCATGAAAATGGTTAAGAAATATGTATAATTCATCATGAAAATAGTTAAGAAATACGTATTTTATCATGAAAATGGTTAAGAAATTTGTATAATTCATCATGAAAATGGTTAAGAAATTACTGAACTCATCCAACTCATTCTTTGAAGCAAAAACCAGTCATCCGAGACTTCCTTTGGTGTGTACAAACAGACAGACAACCCTAAGACTCATTCAGTTAACATGTGTGCTGCATTGTGTACACGTAGTATGTGTCCTCGTTCACATATCTGTACCGGCTTATTACGGTTTCCTCAATATTTAATGTCACGGAATAGGTATTTATAAATAACCGTAGATTTGACCTACTTATTTGGTTCTGGTTCCTCGTGTCTCGCTACGAGTGTATGTATTTCTGAAAGAATGCTGTTCGTCCAACCGTGATTAATCGTGCAGATACGTACGTGTATGTACCTGTTAATTACATACGTATTCACACACTAGCTGTGCGAGAAGTCCAAACCCCATACGTCAGTCTAAATCAATTATATCCTCTCTTAATTTATAATTAATATATAGCTAAATCTATATACGTTACTTTCTAAATGCGAAAATCGATTGATTTTATTTCTATTTTTAATATGTTAATGGTTTTTTTACAAGTTGTTTCACCATACCTTTTTTTAATCTTAATAAATGTAGAGATTTAGATCTAGTATGACAAGAGTGAGTGAATTATTGTTTAATTGTTTTACATCACAGCGTGGGAATCTTTCACCCATATGTGACGAAACTATGTCAAGAAGAAATACGAAACAATGTTTTTAAAACAACACATTTTGTATACATGTATATCTATCAATTTCCAGAAAATAATTGATAAATCTCATAAGTAATAATAACACATACTATGAAAATGTGACTAATTTCTTACCTGTTCAAGTCATATACGTATGCGTATACCTATATACATGTACCAGTGTACAGCATTGAGTACTGAATACTTCCTTCAACTAAGCGTATTGACAATCTCCACACGTGTTCACGTATTATCACAAATAGGCTCGGCACATGACGTCACTTCCACTCGCAAATCAATGCACCAGCTATAAGCAAATATACACAGACAGCTCCAGTGTTATGTATTATGCAGGTCCAGTCTCGGCAATATACGCCTGGGTGGAACAAATAAAAAACCGCCTACATTATATTTATGATTCACGTCGCCAAGTTGTCGTCATAAATGGACATCACATTTTTCTGCTGGCTAGTTATTCTGGTCTATTTATAAAGAAGCATTGTGATTATATGCTTTACTATTTCATTGTGTGAGCTTATTTTAAGAATGTTCGTAATTATATATTTTGCAATAATTATTTAAATCTATTTTAAGAATCTTTGTAATTATATGTTTTGTTACTTAATTATTTCAGCCTATTTTAAGAATCTTTTAAATTTCGATTTGTTTTAGTATTTAATTACTTCAGAGTACAAGTATTTTTAATAAAGTCGGCCGACAATATTAATTGATTGATGTATTTAACCTCTAAGTATATCAAAGTAAACAAACATAAATCATATTTCGTATGTATACGCTCGTTCTAGACATGCTAGATATCAATAAGGATATATGATCAATAAACCCATGCTAAATAACCTTGAACATGTCACCATATCATAAATACGAATGATTTTCCTTGTTCTGTATTTTCTTGGATTTTCTACACATGCATTAACAATTTCTATTTAAACTTTGTTGAATATCTTGATCTCTAATAATTTCAACATTTATATTGCACCAAATCCACACTATAAAGCATGCTCATAATGCTACATTATCTAAGGATCAATGTGCACTCAGTTCACCTTCTCAACTCCCTGGGGAGTATATATATACAACCCAAGCTGCCAGTTCAAGTACTAAAATGTAGATTTTATGGCTCTGCAGGAAATGAAGTAATATAAAAAGCCTATTACTAAAAATATAAATTGTATATACAAATTAATAAAGTTGTTATCGGTATTTTAACAAATTAATAAAGTTGTTATCAGTATTTTCAAGTAGACTAGTGAGCGTCTTGTTACATATAGAGATCTCGGCAGGAATGTTTGACCCATACCTAGCTGAACAGCTTTCTATCAATGCTAGTCAATCCTACACAAATCCGTCTCTCTTCATTAGTAAAATTTACGCACTTCGCACAAAACCATTTTCCTCCAACCAGAGATCATCTCTGCTCCAACTGAGACTCCAATTTTTAGCAGATTTTGAGAGATTTGTGGAGAGGTAAAGTTGCACACTACCTTGAGATCCTGGTTGGGGTCAAATAAAGGATATGACTCAAAGCTCGATGTTATCTCGATTGCAAACGCCCCTGTTCAGGTGTTATAACAGTTAGATAGAGGTGGGCCATGCAATCTTTGTTCCCAATGAGCAATATCTTCAATATAAACATTCGGATAAATATTTGAAGTCTATCCTCGACCCTCGATATGTGCACATAATATTTGAATGAAATGGAATCACATTTCTGTACATACAAAATTGTTACCGATTGCTGTATGAAAATATTGAGATGAGTTCCATTTTAGATAAACCTTGAGATAGTTAACCCGTAACCTAATTTCTGTAAGGTCATCATAACATGAATCTAGTTGAACAAGTGCATCAAGTACATATCAATATACATTTATTTAATTCATTCGTTCATTTAGCAATTATTTTCCAATTTGCTTCCACATAAATTCTTCCTACTTGTCCATCGATAAACACCCTGTGAAACAGGAAATTACCTGATTTGCAATCAACATACCTGTCCTACCCGAGGCGCCGCCCTCACTCCTAACACACTATGATAGCCCGTGGGGCAGAGTATCATGAATCACCTCGAACGGCCGAACATTAAGCCCCTAGGGTCTATGGTCACATATAGGCCACTTATAGTAATCCATCTCTGTGAAAAGCACTGTGTAAATTATTAGTCCTGCATCCCTGGGATGGAGAGGTATCAGACCTTTGATGAGAACTGAACTGTTCTCCAGTGCCATGTAGATGTAAAAAGTTTCATAGCAGTGGGATTGTCTTTGTGGGATCAGATTGTCTTCATTGGTGTCAAATGGCCTTTATGGTAGCCAGATTGCCTTCATGGAGCACAGATTACCATCATGAGGTCAAATTGCCTTTACAGAACCAGATTGCCTTCATTAGATTGTCTTCATGAGGTCAGATTTCCTTAATAAAGTCAGATTGCCTTCATTAGATTGCCTTCATGAGGTCAGATTGCCTTAATGAGGTCAGATTGCCTTCATTAGATTGCCTTCATGTGGTCAAACTATCTTCACAGTCCAATTGCTTTCACAAGGTCATACTATCTACAATGATCCCGATTGCTTTATGAGATTGCCTTTAGGTAATCAGTTAGCCTTCATGAGGGTCAAATTGTCTTCATATGGGTGGCAGTTTGCCGCCAAGTGTAGGTCAGATTATCTGCATGGATCCAGATTGTGAGATGCCTTTGGGAGATCAGTTGGCCTTCTAGCATGAAGGTCAAATTGTCTCCATCAGATTAACTGATGGAGAATATATCAACTGGTTGACTTGTAGTTATAGTTGATTCTTCAAATATTCAAAACAAGAATTCTCGCCCAAAATAAAGACGTTACAAGGCCTCTCGCCACTCAGGAAGGAGGGATACAATACCAGGGTTCAGAGGGTTTGCGTTGCGGTCGCAAATCTCGCTGCACAATGCTAATATTCTCTACTCTAACAAAACAAGCCTGTGCAAATTGGAGACACCGATGGGTCAAGAACCAAGTCTACTGACAACTTTTCGCATCGCCATGTCAAGTAACTGTTAAACACCAGCTGTCGAGGAAAAGAAACATTGCCCAAAGAAAACAATAGAAAAGTCTGATTTATGCATTTTTCTCGTATAATAATGGCAGCAGATGATGGATGAATTTTTAAAAATGTTTAAAAAACAGTGTATGATAGATCACCCATATATACAAGAATAGACATATACTTCCTAGTAAGTTGAGGTCAAATTAGTGCAAATGTTGAAAGTTACAAATACAGTAGACCTTGTATATACCGGCCTCGGATAAACCAGACCTCGCATATAATGGACTGAATCTGAAGTCCCAGGTTCCGTCTAACGCTAATTGTGGCATATGCATACAATGGACTTCGCATATAACGGACAGAAATAGCCGGTCCCAATGAGTCCGTTATATGCGAGGTCTACTGTACATGCTAATGTAGTTATTATTAGAATTTTATTTTACTTATATTATTCCCACGAGATAAATATAAAACCGGTCAAAAAATAATGTTTTCCCCTGTGGGTATACACGTAATGAAATGTGTACATTCTAAAGCTATTAAAAATCAAAACATGTGGATCCTTAGGGCATAACATAAATCCAAATCAATCTACTGCATCATTAAATTAAATTAGATTATTATTATATCGCCGCTGTTTTTGTACAATTAACAGCTCAATAGCACTGACATTGCACTTTAACATATACTATTACTTCATTAACATTATTCTATTTACGTAGGTACTTACAAAATAATTATTAACGGTAATTAATATTCAGTCCATCATTTTATGTGTTCTAATGCAGGTGTTCTGAAAATCTACAAAGTTAAGAATACTTTATCTGTTCTCAATGAAGAAAAATATTATCTTCATTTTCTTCACATGTTGAGGTAGTCTTTGTCACAAAAGTTTAAAGAGACAATTTTTTAAAAACGTAAAGAATAAATTTTGATTTTGATTTTTAAAAATATTTAAATACATTGCCGCAACATCTTTAACATGGACTGAAGTTGATGGCAACCACCTTTCTCCCACCTGAGTGTCGCAGTGACCCAGAGTAGCCAATCACCTGTCAAGGCCACGCCTCCGCAAGTCAATACTACAAATGCTCCCTGTGTCTGGAGAGTCATGTGGGCCAAACAGGTAAAGACAACAGGCCATTTCCTATGTACTCGGCTTAACAAAGACAAACATTGTTAGCAGCAGCCTCAACATACCTGCCAATCTCCAGCATCAGAGAGGTGGTACCAAATTCTACGTTCATAATTCCTACCTGACATCCAATTTAGTTGTCACAGTGATTTCTGATGGATATTAGAATTAATGGTATAAGAAAATCGTAAAACTTAATTGATAATGTAGACTTAACAAATATGTCTTCATAGCGATCGGGCACTTACAAGAGCGCTATGGTCTGATAGTGGATAAGAAAGCTTTGTGAAACAATACCCAGATCCCCTTGACATTAGCATAACCCTAGACATGCGATACATGTGATAGTCGATAAATCCGAGAAACTCACTGCAGACGGACAGTCAACAAAATTTGTGGTGGGAATTCAAGACACTTAACTCCTAATTTAGATAAAATTTGCTTTCAACTTCTAAGCAAATTTGACCCGAAGTAAGTCATGCGACTTTTAACCGTGGGATAAATTCATGGTCGAAAGGTATTCCATTAGAATTCGGACAACATTTGCTTTCGAGTTAAAAAGTAAATTTGACCCGTTGTATGTTATGCAACATTTTTTGACTGTCCATGATCATGACAAGATCACTTTGAAAACACAACAACGTGAAATGTGCAGGAATGTCTAGATTGCTCAACAGCCTATTGATAACTTTACATTAGTAATACAATTAAATCTGTGGCATAGTCGAACATAATTAGTTACATACAGAAAACAATATAAACTACAGCTTTTCATACATCATATACAACTTACAATACCCTAATATTACTTTTGATTATTTTTGTGTTTATTTCAAAATATTCCCACTGTGACTTAAATCACGAATTCATTAACATATTATTTTAAACTTTCTCAACATATGCACTCTATGCATTTCAAATCTTTAACTGATATTATTATGATATTATATCAAAACGCCAATTGTTAAAACAAGAACATAACCTGTCGTCTTTGTAGCTTCCATCATTGACCAATATTTGACCACGATGCGAACGGAAATTGAAGCCACATTTTTTTGTGTATGTCAAAGTCAAATAAGTGGCAATCCTTTGCATGTGGAGATATTCCACATCGGACCCTGATGACCACAATATTTGCACAGACTTAATTTACGCAAAAAAACAAACGTTCTGTAGAATTGGACTTTTAAATGGACGTTAAATGTCAGAAAGAGGTCTGAAATGGTCTGGACAGTGATGAAACGTAGATACACAAAACGTAAGAACTTCTGGATTAAAAGTAAAATGTCTGATGTTCTTAAATCCTTGTAACATAACTTTCAAAATATAGAAGCTATCATGTCATTTCTTTCATAAATGTTACTAATATTTTTATTTTTTTCATATCAAATCCAATTTGTTACCAGCAATCATATCTATAAAATAAATCATTTAAAAATAAATAACAAATATTTTTTAAATCAGAACACATAAATATTTACTGCTTAACATCACTGTGGGAATCTTTCACCAATAAGTTTAAAAAAGAAAGTTTTTGTATCTAAAATTTAATAGTAAATTGTTAATTATACGTATTCATCATGTACAAAATATATTAGTGCATATTACCTGTGAAAGTTGTCCGTGAAAACCACCCTCCACCGATAGATATTGTGAAACCTTAAGCTAATACTGTCAGTTTAAACTAGATTGAGTGGTACGACTGCGAGATAAAAATTGGGCTGTACCATAAAGTCTCAAACAGAGGTGTTTAAATGTATTTGAACATTGAGCTTGTCAATGTAAATATAGGCTTAAACAATGACGTAAAACAACAAGAGTAAGAACATTAAATTATCCCTCCTCACACAATATTCATTGCATGTGCATATATTTACGCCAAGTTATTAGAAGTGGTACGTTACATGTACATATCTATGCCAAAAGCCTTTTAAGATTTAGAAAAATAATCGCTAATCGTAATTTGGCCAAACCTCTAATGCATATCCATCTCCCTATCAACACGGACATCTTCAAAGTAAGGTCGACTTTCATGTAGATTACGACGATATATAAATTTACCTGTGTGACGAGTTGTGAATGTACATATGAGTGGAAATATACGCCTGTTATTCACATCATGATGTGCCGACACACCTGTCTGGAATACTGAGCGTCTTGATCAGTTGTCAGCCACGGAGAATGTGATGAGACTTCAGAGTCTTGTACATTATGTGTGGTTATAACCAACATTTGTGGTAATAATGAATGTGTATAGCTATAATGAATGTGTATGGTTATAATGAATGTGTATGGTTATAATGAATGTGTATGGTTATAATGAACACATTTGGTCATAACAAACGAGTTTGTAATCATTAGCCCAGAATCATACATATAGTGAGTGAGTGGGTGAATTATTGTTTTACGTCACAGCAGGAATCTTTTACCCAAACGTGACTACATATACGTATAGTATGCGTATAGTATACATATAGTATACATATAGTATACATATAGTAAACCAGAATGACAACGCTATTTATGTATTTTACCATCTGAATAATGCAGATGATGACCCCCATATCTAAACACTTGTCACGGATGGTACATCATTAAAAACAGGATAGAAGCCACACTCAAAAATAGAATATAATTGATTCTCTTGAAAAGTTTACAGTGATGTCATAAATAAATTACAATGCAATCAGTAAAAACAGTGCAGCAAGTGGATATATCCCACAGGTAGGTACCATAATCGGCCCGTGTGGAATTCAACATAGAACCTTGGTTAACTTTGGTTAGGATGAGCTCCGAATGGCTCCGAATGGCTCCGAATGGCCCTGAATGGTTCAGGATGGTACAAAGGATTTGTATCCAGTACACAAGCCGTACATTGAAGTGTAATTATGCATGAGGGAGGAGGTGGACCCAAAAAACGTTCAAAGTTAAAATGTCATCCTTTGGAAGTCAGTCTTCCATGTGACTGACCATCTGAAGGATGAAACTCGAGTCGGAATCAATGATCATCCAGCTAACATCCTGTGGATATGAACATGTACTCCACCACCTTGTGGATTAATGTGGATATCAAGGTACACCTTGTGAGTTGATGTGGCTAGCAAGGGTATACCTTGTTGGTTGATGGTAAATGCTTCAGTAAGGTTGGCCACATAATATTCCAATGAAGTGCTTATGGTGGGGGTAGGAACCTGCAGAATCTGGTGATGGTTCCAACAGGGATGTTCAGCGACTTCCATGAAGTACTTATGGTGGTGTAAAAAACAACAACTGCAGAATCTGGTGATGGTTCCAACAGGGATGTCCAGTGACTTCAATGAAGTACTTATGGTGGTGTAAAAAACAACAACTGCAGAATCTGGTGAGGACTTCAACATGGATGTCCAGACAACACTTCAATGAACGTACATAATCTGTCACAGCAGGACCCATGCAATGGCTATATTGTACATTATTGTACATTAACCAAGTCATAAAGGTACAGCGTGCATACAGACAACTGCATGTATCCTTCAAATGGAGAGAAGTCCCAAACCAGAACAGAAATCAAACATTCATATTTCATAAATATTTCATAAACACACACATCTAAAAAATATATAATAAAAGAATACAACAAATTGATAACAGCATGTTACTTCTAATTATTATTATCGAGCATCCTTAAATAAACCGTGACATGTTGCAACAGACTGTAAACTGCATGTAATATTGACCTAAAATTCAATTGAAGTCCATACTGCCAAAGAAATTTTAAACGATTTTCCTACCAATACTTATACAGAACTTGGCTACCCTCCTCCCTAAGGCCAGGCGTTAAATGATTATACAATAATCATTGGCATTACACAATAATCATTCTGACATTACACAATAATCATTCTAGGATTACTTACTCGTGTGATGTGGGGTCTTATGACCCAAGGGCAGTACACTCCTGCAATGTACTAAATAATTCTCATTATGCACGCTACAAGACCCCTTTTGTCATGTGTCATGTACTTCTCGCACCCCTGGGGGATCGTAGTAGTAGAATTAGGTCATGTTTACATAAGTATTCCAGCTGTATAAAATACCTTTTTATGTGTTAACACTGTGGCATGGAGTTAACACTGTTTGTCAGTGACAGGTGAATGACTGAGTGAGTGATTTCTATCTAAATGTCAGCACGAATTTGTCACGCATACGCATTAATGTTGTTACTGAACGCAGATGGATGCTTGTAAAATGGTAAAATGAATGAATGAATTATTGTTTTACATCACAGTGGGAATCTTTTTTCACCTATACTTGACAAATCAATGAGACAATCTTTTTCAAAACAAAAAATAATACACGCTTTATCATAATAGTACCGTAATTATTGTGTATAATAATTATTGAATCAACATCATTTGTCAGTCAAAACTTGAATCTGGTCAAAGAGTTTAACCATATAGTGTACAAATCACAATGTATTGGATACGGTTGTTGGCAGCATACGAGCCAATGATACAGTTATTGGCAGCATATGAGCCAATGATACAGTTGTTGGCAGCATACGAGCCAATGATACAGTTGTTGGCAGCATATGAGCCAATGATACAGTTGTTGGCAGCATATGAGCCAATGATACAGTTGTTTGCCTTCTCAAGACTAAAACATTCCAGCTGCATCAGAATTATTAGGGATTATAATGTATTGGTGGTGGCGGACCTCGCTATGTAAATATACCGCTGAATGTGACAAGTGCCGATCATAAAAATCAATATAACCCATACAATTCCATGGACCATTTCAAAGTACCTATAGTATCGAAAATCTATAGTTATTTCATGACCGACTGCTTATTTACAATGTCAGGTGTTCTTTTTATTTTATAAAGTGTTCCCAAAGCATATTTTCATTTGTCAATAATCTATCACGTAGAGAAAATATAAAATAATATGTTCTTGTCTATTTGTGATGTTCCTTTCACAATGCACCTTGGAAGAATTATTTTTCTAAAATATTTATTCATTGTCTTTTTAGCAATTTAATACCTATAAAAATTAAAACACCTATAATGTGGGTTTTTTTAAGCTTGGGCATACTTGTTTGTCAACTTAATAATATAATTATGCGAATCAATTTTTGATAATTATTTTCGCAACATCGTATAAGTATACGGTTGTTTGCCTTCTTAAGACAGTTGTTTTCCTTCTTAAGTGAATTATTGTTTTACATCACAGCTGGAATCTTTCACCCATACACGACAATACGAGTATAAGAGTATATTAGAGTATACAATGAAGAGTCCTATCAAACTATGAGCAGTATAAACACGTAGAATGCAGTACCGGTATCCAAGAACAGATAGCATGTGTAATCACTGGGAGTGCAATGTAGTAGAACCTGAATTATCTGTCACTGCTTTAAAACAAGTGCTATGTAATTGTAAGTGTACCTTTAAGACACTGCTCTGTAATGTGTACCTTTAAAACATTACTCTATACGTGTACCACTAAACCACTGCCTTGTAATTGTACCTTTAAAACACTGCTCTGTACATGCACCTTTAAAACACTTCTCTATGTGTGTGCCTTTAAAACACTGCTCGCCACGATCTGTATACTCAATTATATTACGGAATTGCGTACAACGTTTGTTTTTCCTTTTCTGGACTATTTACAAAGACAGCTGGACGTTGATTACCGGAAGAAGAACTTCAAACTTGCCGAGGTCCAGCGGTATTGATGTAAAGTTATTTAATATGTAAACATAAATAAAAACCGAGGCATTCCGAGATAAATAGTCCGAAACAGGTATTTGTTTGAACCAGAGACGATCCTTTAAACTTTAACGGAAATAAATTCAGACTGAAATACTAGTACATCTAGAACATTTGAAATTCTCTTTCATTAAATGATCCATGAGGCGGAATCATTTCTATACCAGGTTTGTTAACATACAATCCTTAATTTGCAATTTACAACAGTCTTGTAATAAAATTGAGACATCAATTGTCACATGTCAATTTTAAGGTAATTATTTAATAAAGTAATCAAATTATATGAAAACTATCTAATTATCTTTAAATGTCACATCCCGTTATATAATAAATCATTTTCTTTTAAACACACCCATATTAGAGATTCCATAAATTACGAGTTATCAACCCTGTATACAATATACCTTACTTTTCAAAATAAATAGTTATACATATCATGACATAAAAATGACCCCCTTATGATATTTACTTACAACCTTCCCTAGAGGACCAAGAATTCTATGCTATTCGTCTACACAATGATGGGTTTTCCTTCTCTGAAGCAGGTCTCATTCATCAGTGTGTTCTATGTATAAACAGTCTAAATACAGTCCACAGGTATGACAGTCAGCAGAGGGAGTGCAGTCTACAGGTAATACATACCATACATCTCGGGGAGGGATTGGATCAGAAATTAGGACTATCAGACAGGTGTGGGAGAGAGTGAATGATTCACCAGTCACGTAATTAGCCGCGTGTACACACGACGACGTATTCCGAGGTGGCAATCTGATGCAAGGGGGGGTGGACGGACAATATCGTGTTTTCCGACTCACCTGGGAGAACCGACCGGGGGTACGGATTCAGATTCGGATTTGTATTCGCCACCACTGGCTTAAGTATCAAAACCGCCTCCGAGGAAAACGTCTCCATTGTCGACGGTGCTATCTCTCGCTGACCGCTAAGAAAATCCTTCCGTCAACTGTCACCGGTCGCCATCGAGACGAGACTGGCCGGTCTGGTTCTCGGGCGTGTGTACCGTATCTGAGACTGTCGATCTCCACCTGTTCTCTACCTGTTCTCTACCTGTTCACTCCTTTCACTGTGGGAGGCGTACGGACGAGTGGCTGCAGGCAGCTGCCGTACATGGGTTGACAATCAGTCGGAGCAGCCCGCGGGGCAGCTTTAGGTATACGGAGGGGGGAGGGACGGAGGGAGGAGGGCAAGAGGGACAGGGGCATAAAAAGCTGTGGGTTGTTTATGGAAAGGACCCACAGGCACACAGAGAATTGGAAAAGTATGGGATGTGGTATTGTTACAGCAGATCCCCCGTCTTCTGGGTCAAAGATCTCAGTGACAATGAGATGAAAGTAGAAGGGAAATGACAAGTTTTAAGAAGATCTTATATGACAGATAAAATTACTGGAGACTTGTCAATGTTGAAGGTCCAATGGATGCAAATATTAAATGATGTACAAATACAGCTACAAAAACAAACATACTTGGCAAGATGGGCAGAGATTTGGGATGTCGAGACAATGACATCCAGAAAGGTTTACAAGTAAATACTGTTCACATTATGACATCAGAAATTTGCATAAGATTACATAACATTAAAAATTGAAATCAACATAGAAGAAAGAATACAATTAAAATGGAACTGAAAAGTATAACCAAACTTGTGGATCTGAAAAGAAACATACCCTGATGTTGGTTCATGTTCAATTCCTTAGGAAATAATGATAAGTCATTCAAAGCTTTTACCCGTCATATTCACAATGCCTTGGTTTTAAAGCCAACTACTTGAAAATAAAATAAATAAAGCCCATCAACACAACTCAACTCTGAAATGACTCCTATTCACACTAATGTCAACATAACTCTCGACCACAGCTTACATCTGACAACAGTCTAATCCCCAAACCGATGTAATTGTTCATGTTCGCCAATTTACTGGAATATATTGTGCATTAAATCCATGAAAACAACTGCATAGAATTTTATTACAATATCCAGAATTACACTGTTATAGCTAGCTCAACTGTATAGCTCTTGTATCTTTTATCGCTAAACGGTCCTGGCAACGAAAGCTGCATGCATTCGGAACACTCCGATTGACGTTGTCAATCTCCAATCTCATCATGCAGCTCCAAACACAAACATCAGCCAAGGCCCGAAAATACTTACATTGTATACCTTTTGTTATCTCCAAAGGCAAATAACATAGATTAATATGTGAACGCCACGAAACTCTATACAATATTGAATAGTGCACAAGTCTGGCAGACGAATATTATCCTATCTCGTGTCATGTTTTATATGTTTTATTGGTTAAAAAATAATGTCAAGTATCACTTTAAATTATTGTTGTATTAGTCATCAAAATTAACTATAGTGCATAAATCTCCTAAGGGTTCACCTTTTTATTGAGTGAATGAATTATTGTTCGACTTTGCTTTGAAATCTGTCATTATCTGTCTATAGTAAATATAGGTACATATTGGAGTCATTTTTTTGTTTGCTTTACGTTTCAGGGGGAATCTTTCACCCGTACGCGATGAAGTAGGTATTGGAACATTGCCAGAAAGCATATATAATTTTATATACAGTGTATCACTGAGGATTTTTCTTTATATCGTAATGCAGCACAGAATGAATTAATTAATTATTGTTTTGCATCACAGTGGGAATTTTTCACCCAGAACAATACAGCAAATACATTATGAAATATAATATCTGTCATCATTTTCAAATAATAATACATAAAATGAAGTGAATTATTCACAGAAATGAACAATTGTCAGCTATGTTTTTCATGTAATGGTACTATATAGCCATAAACAAAGAAAACAGCCTGTGATTTAATTTCCATGGTGTTTTATTGATTTGGAGGTGATATGCTTATTGTGGGAGATGAGCCTACAATAACTTAGTGTTACAGTACTATAATACCCATGAACCATGACTGATGTAGAGTACAAGTCCCTGAAGAAGGTACAATTGTATTGGTTCCATGTGGTAGGATTCAAACTCGACCATTAGTTTTATAGTCACACTATCCACTGTCCTACCCTCTATTTTCAACTAACGTATAAATGAGTAATAATGGAGTTTAAAGTTGCTATAGGAATCTTTCACCATTTGTGATGAATGATTACATAAATAAATCATTCCCATTTAGGGCACCTCCGGTTGCCTAGAACACAAGGAAGGTTAATGACAATTATGCGACTATTTGCAGCACTTAAAGTGTGATGCAAATAGTCCTAAGCACATTGTATCTCGAGCTTTAATTATCAACTTGCACGATTTCATTCCGAGTACCCCAATGACCTTTTAACGACATATTTAACGACATATTTCTGTCTACACCAGTGAGGGACAAACAGTCTTAAGTATCTTGTATCTATATCTTTAATTATCAGCAAATAGAATTTGATTCCAAAGACCTCAACGACCTTTGTTGTGATGTTTACACAGTTAATGATTATGTGGTGTTCTATTTCCCACAGGTAGTTTTCACATAGGTGAGAATTGCAATATGGATAATTAATCTGCCACTATCCCAGAGAAATTTACTGAAAAACCATGAATATTGCACTTTCAAATAAAAATTATAACATTTTAATCAACAATGAGAAAATGTGTAACAAGTTGTTTTTATGACAATAGGAAATGTGTAACTGGTTTAACCCTTTCCCTGCTGGATTAGGCAAAAGCACTGATCATTAGGGCATGAATGGTTGCCTTCAGCAGAAAGAGGGTTAATGTTTGTTTTAACATATTATATTCAACATGAATGGGATTGGTGATAAGTTATTACAACAACCGCTCCTGATTTGTCTTAATGACAATAAGGAATGTATGACAAGGTTTTATGATAACAAGAACTCCAAATGTCTAACTGGAATGTTTTCATGACATTGTGAAATGTGGCATTGTAAAATTAATACACAAGGTGTAATTTTATATTGAGGATCATTTTGCAATCCCTATTTAGCAATACAACATTTTGTTATGTTATTTTCTTAAAACAACAATTATTGGTATCGATATGTGGACTTTAACAACAAGTTAAACTGACCTTGTAGAAAATATCAAAGTTGGCATAACAGTGAATCCTTACGATACCTTTTAATGAGCAAATACGAAACCCGTAATGGTATTTACACGTTGTCGTGCAGACGTAGTTTCAGGTTTACTTACTACACATAAACTGTGTCCATAGTTCATAACCTCAGATCACATTTACATGGCGCTTCCAATACATGTACATCCATTTCAAAGGTTCTTTTATCACTGGTTTCTATGCTTTACACCAAAGCTCAAGAAAGAGTCTTGAAATCGCTCATAGGTATTACAGCAGTATCGTTTTCATGTATACAATTTATTTGAGAGTTGAACAGTATGTTTAAATATTGTTGTATGTCTATACGTTGACCCCTTTTGAAAACTGTATTATGGAATAAAAACAACTTAAATCAAACATAGCTTGATAATATTTGTTCAACAGCGTATTGATATCCGTGTATATATGAACCAGTGTATATTAGAAACGTAACAAATGTCAACATGTGAGGATATATTTTTATAACATTTTTTTGACAATATGGAATTGACCCTATGAGGGTAAATTGTACACCTACATGACATTTGAGATGATTAAAAATCAGCTACCCTAAATTTAAGACGCATATCAAGATTAACAAGACACACACACACACACGTACACCAACTCAATTACCGGTACATGCATACGCCAGATTGTTCTGTAACCAGTACAAACAATCACAGTAACATTACTCAGGTCTGAATGACGTGCAACAAACCAACCCTACAACCGTCTTGGATGAAAATTCGCAAAATCCGGGACAGCAAATAAACGAAATTGCAATCAAAGTACAAAAGATCAAATTTACCTTTCTTCCACATTGTAAAGGGTACAATCCTGACACCGGAAACGAGTTTAAATCCTGGTCTCTTTCGGACACCCCAGTCCTCCGTCACCAAAGAAAACGCTCTACTCTCTTATCATGCACATCTAGTATATCAACGGTATTTGCTCAGTGGTGTGACATTGATTGGCGAGCACCCAATTCCCTGTTACTTCAAGTCAAGTCTTTTTGGCCAGGCCTTCCCCCCACAATAAGGTACATACGTTATATCGCCACTCGTTAGATAAGGATATATATGACAGGACTTCCATCCACGTATATATATTACCCAAATCGTCATGATCGGGCTTGTCTGTGACCAAAGTATGAGTAACATTATGGGAAGGTTACGACCAAGATGAATCTGCTTGTACCTTGAGGGTGTTTTGACCACCTCGTATTAGGAGTAATTACGAATAAAACTTGTAATTTGTCGATGCCAAAATTGGGGTAAAATGACACGGCCATACTGATTTCATCAATTTCAGCATATTTTATTGTCACAAATACAATAGGATCAGACAAAA
Organism: Lepetodrilus elevatus; assembly: GCA_034780755.1. Taxonomy (NCBI): domain Eukaryota; kingdom Metazoa; phylum Mollusca; class Gastropoda; order Lepetellida; family Lepetodrilidae; genus Lepetodrilus; species Lepetodrilus elevatus. The sequence continues at coordinate 2,056 of JAVCKZ010053526.1, read as the reverse complement.
GCGAAACTCTTATCTTAATCCTCTCCTTGCATCAACATAAATACATTATTTAACCCTCTCCCTGCTGGATTAGGCAAAAGCACTGCTCATTAGGGCATGAACGGTTGCCTTCAGCAGGGAGAGGGTTAAAGATGAACTATGCCAAAATTAGATTAAAATGTCACAGCAACGAATCCTACAAATTTGATAGATTAAATATTATTTTAAAATCGTAATAATTTAAAACCCAACACAAACCTCTTGTAGCCCTTCATGATAGCCATATAATGTCTACCATAGGGTTGAGCTTTATGTCTACCTACCTATATATATACACGAAGTAGCGTAAACCGTGCATTAAGATTTACAGGCTTTGTTCTGGTGGATATAAGACTCCCATGGCAGGTTGAGGTGTGCATGCCATTGCTAGGCTTCGTTAATTAGAACGGGCTACTTTAGCACCACGAGACGTCAGATCTCTCCTGCAACGCTGGCGTGAAATGTGACATGCTAGAACGGTGAGTGACATTTATTATTAAACCCTACCCTGATAGCTATGATAGGAATGTTTAAATTAAATAACAACATTGCTGAATTTAAGATAAACATATAGGACATTTAAAGGGTTTTGTTGGGAATGTTTATTAATTACGGTAATTATATATTTTACGTTTTAATTTTTTTATTTTTTTTATTATTTGTTGTTGTCTTTTGGCTTCTGAAAATCTGTATTTGCATTAAACAGTTTATTAATTTAGAGCAAACAAGTTCATATTAATACAAATCACTACATACCGAATAAAATCTACGGTAGTTAGTTTAACTCGTCCAATAAAAGAGCCACTATAATTAAAACCTTAATCAACTTAAAAATTAAGGTTCCATACCTCCAAGGGAGTTGTACTAACATCAAAATCAACATGCAATTCTAAAACTTTACCTTCCTTTTCTGAACACATTGAAACGAATAATTAAAAATGCCATGCATTAAATTTACATGTTAAACCACTAAGATAAATCTTTTGGCATTCACAATACGGTCTCAATGTCCCAGCAGTAGATAGTAAAAACATAACATTAGCATATAAAACACATCAATAAAGCTGTGTGCACGATATCTCAAGTTGTATTCAACTGCAGTGCTTTCCATTATTGGATATATCCATTTCGCTGTCAGTCGGCGAATGACGACACAAAGGGTGATTCAATGCATGTACGTCTATTTCCGAACTATCATGTCTTGTATATCACCCTCTCTCATGTATATGTCATGCATAGTGAAATGTACGAGAGGTCATGACCTCATCATTACGCTATACACAATCACCTGTATATTTACAATATAAAAAAAAGAATCCACTATAAAGTTGAGGGATGGTACCATATCGTGGCATATGAAAGGAAGCTATGAAATATGTGTGCCGAGGTGCAGTGTATATTACAATTATACGGATCCTAATTCAAACGATCCAAATCCTCTTGTGTTGGAATATACGTCGATCATTCAGTTCTATTGCTATAGGTAGTTCATATACACTTGAAATATAATACAGCTGTCCTTCCAACACCCAGTTCAGTGCCAAGATGTGAAGAGTAGTCTCCCTTGATGTGTATATTTCATTCAACTATTCACAAATTGCCCAATTTTATCATTCTTCGGTAACTTCATTAATAATGTTGTATGATGACACCTATCAAATTTACTTAATGTGCTGAGAAAATTCATCAATTATTATTTGACAAAGATTTATAGAAAATACAGTTAAATATATAGATCTTCTAATCTAAAGATTACATATATATGTATCCATATATGAAAATGAACATGTGTACTATGTATATAATCTGGTGCGTTTAATATCTCATTTATTGCCCCAATTTGTCATATCCCGACCACTCTAGAGCAGAACAAATCACACCAGAATACATACGTACATTTCTGTCAATCAAACGTAAGACAGATTGACAGTGTAACACACGCACACACACACATGCACGCGCACACACACACACACACACGCACGCACGCACGCACGCACGCACGCACGCACGCACGCACGCACGCACGCACGCACGC
>JAVCKZ010053515.1:0-17107 GCA_034780755.1 Lepetodrilus elevatus | reverse complement strand
ACACACACACACACACACACACACACACACACACACACACACACACACACACACACACATGCACACACACACACACATGCACACACACACACACTAAAATAATTATTTCTGGATTCTGTTGAACACTTCCATCATAATAAGCTAGAAGGTATTTATATATTTTATTTGTCATCATGAAGTCAGCAAACAAGAAGCATTCATCTGCCAGGGCAGTCGCAGACAGACATTGACATTGTATCAATATGCAACTTTAGGTCCAGACTCCTCAAGGCAAGAAGACATTGGTTTACAATCATAAACAAGTATTCATACAACATCCTGGGTTAAATTTGTTATGCCAAGGTTGTCATGTTTGTTGTGAAATACATTCCTCAATCCAAACTACTTTCAACTATGTTCAATGTCTCAAACAGGAAACCATGTCATGGATATGCAAATGTGAAATAATGTCAATGCGTCAGTTTCTAAATATCAAATTACTGCAGATTATATACAAACGTGTGCTTTACCTGGAGATCTTCTACGGTGGAACAACACATCACCCGTAAATCTGGCATTACATACACACGGTACAAAGTAGTATCAAGTCATATTACGCCTTTCGGTAAAATCACTTGCTCATCGAAGAAAAATGACGTCATCCCATTCCATAAATGTATCAACTTCTCGCGCAGGTAATATATGCATGCACGTGTCGTAGTATTGAGATAAAAAAAAACTAGATCAAAGTGCATTATCACGACTATCAGCTGATTATAATATCTATATGAACCTATTTATGATATTATGTATTACTAACTGGAATATAATATGAATATTTAATGGTATTTGTTATATCAGACGTTTACCAATATAGTTACGTGTAAATCCTAACGAATGTTAATTAACAATAATCGAATAGCATAATGCTCAGCCTAGTAGTGATCTATTTATTAGGACTACATACAGAAGAACCAATTGTGAAACCATTCACACGCACTATTTTAAGATTTAAAAAAAGGGCTACTGCATTATTGCCCATTCTTTTCACATCAGATAGATAAGACTCACACATGAAAAACACATGAAAACAATAAAAGATAGAAGGTTCCATGTGAAACAATAACAAACAATTGTTGTACAATTTATACATCTGTAAAGCGACCGTAAAAGAAAACCTAAGTACACTGCAAAGAGGCGATAATACGAGATGCACCAATACTGTTAGGCCTACACATGGTTGAAGTGCGGCCACTCAAAGAAGAGCAGATACATGATCATATAAATATATCATACACAGTCCACATACCTTTGTGAGCCTACACATGAAGCTACGTAATAGCATAGGCCTACATACATGTATACCGGTGCTATATAATACGGTACTGGTATTATACATGGCATATTATATAATGAGGATGAATTTATGTAGTGTTATGATGATTCTTGTGCGCCTACGGTTAAGTAGGCCTATTAACCAATGAATCTATTCATTCACACGTTACGTGTAGGCGAAACATGTTTGAATGTCCATTGGTTCCTGTTGCTGGGTAGACTGCTGATCAACTGATAGACATGGGCCATGTACAGCTGATGTAGGCAGCTGGTAGGCTACGTATGTTGGTATCATTCTATTCTACGATAAAGAAGTTTTGTAAAATCACAAAACCTTCTCAAGTGCCAGGTTCTACGCATTACATCCACTCCTGTAATAATGCACACAGACCAGCATATAATCTGTGAAATCTTACATTTAATCTAAATAAATGTTTTAAAATAATATGCTAACAATACAGATTTTTTTTGTAAAACTTAATTTGAAATAAACGCGATCTAGACTTAGTAGTGTATAATTTAACCTGGAAAAGAGCACAACGTAAACAATAACTACAAAATACAAATCTTCATAGGATGCAATGGCCAATGTGAATCTCTCAAAAACATTTCAACTCCAAGTATTTTATAGTTATATGAGTGATGTTAATCACATTGTGATCACAGGAATGTATCTGCATTAAATAATTACTAGTAGTATATAGACATAGTTGATGGATGCTAATAAACAAATATAGATATTAATAATTAGCAATCGCTACTTAACGTAATTAAATTAATTCCCTATAGAATGCAGTGCAACCATATACACTTGTATACGTGGAAGTCTATAGCTATAGATGGTCTATCTATACTTATAATACTAGCATACAGACCGGGGAGAACAGAACTACATTTAATATTGTACATACATGCGCGTGCCAATTCATTTAATTACATTCCTCAATAACATGCTATCTATGAAAGTAATATTATTACTTTAACAACCAATGTTATATACATGAACCATTGTATTAATATATTTATATTAGTAATCTATTCTAGAATATATTATTGCTGCTCACGGTTAAATAGTTCGAAGGGAAGCTATGCAAACATGTATACCACCAAAATGATTGTTTGCTTAATTATGTCTTTTTAACCAAACTGATTAATTTTATTCCTGCGATTCTGTTTCATAAAGAAGCATTTACGTATTTCAAGTACTGTAAAACGAAAATGTAAGCGGTACGACCGCTGAATAGTATACCATAGCAGTCCAGAATGAGTGATACTTAATCGAAGAGTTTCAATCTACCCAAGGAGAAGATATTCTTCGGACTGGTCAAGAACGCTCATTTATTCTGGACGTCGACTGCTGAGGTAAATAAGCTGGACAATTGTCACACAGGTAATTGGATTGCTTGATTAAAGAATACTTATAACGAGATTGATACGAAAGTAATTACACGTGATGCTTAAATGAAGAAAAGAAGAATCAATATTTCGTTTTCCGTCTTGACCTAAAATACAACATTTACCATTAAGTCGGTCATCCAACATGTCCGCCTGTGCGTTTAAATCTATATGTGCGTGCGTGTGTGTGTATTTGGATAGTGCACGTGTGTGTACATGCATGCGTGCATCGTACCACAACAATACCTCATTATTAAAATATGGCAGCAATTAATAACAACGTTCGTAAATTACCAGCCCGTCTATAGGCGTGTATTTATTGGATACTGAGCAAGTATATAGAAACCGTCATATTAGACCTAGCCACGTGCTATCATAATCCTAGACCAAACAATGCCAGTATATTATACACCCGGCGTTCCCCCCATAACCCCAATTTACTGCATCGGTAAAGGTATATAATTAACCATTATCTCCAGCAGGAAGCTGGTGCGCGCTTCCATAAACATTGAGGTGAGTAGTGAATGCAGGTGCTTGGACGCTGTGTGTGTGTTGGAGATGGTCAGGCTGTGGTCTACAACATAGGCTACAGCGCGGACAGATGTCCAGAGTAGCACTATTTTTACGCTAATTTACTGTCCATTATCTTATCAGTTCATGACATTTGTATACGTGTATTCTCATGAGCTTATTTCTAGGAGGTCTGGATAGGGTTGAGTTCGAATCCCACCTAAAGAATCCTTGGTGTCTTCGCGATGAAGAATATTTCCACTGTACAAGTACATGTCCACTTGCTGTCTATACACATAACACATTCATTAACCATAACGCGTGACTTCCTGCAAAACGCAATTTGGGTTTAATGAACATTTATATATATGGTTTAAAAAAACATAGGATGCCCCACATGCGACTGTCTCTTAAAACAAACGGCTGCGTGATGGTTTGCGCTTTACGAAAGAGTCGTACGTCCAAATAGAAATTTATGTCATCAACCGCGATGGTAAAAGCATGGCGTACTCCCTGATTTAGGATTGTACGTTACTACAGTATACGACCTTTTCGTTAAAAGTATGCCAGAAGTTATTTTGTTTATGAATGACTTGCGCTTTCCAAATCCTCATTCACTGTTTTCTGTAATTTCATTTACTTTCTTGGTTGCGCATTTGTATCAAACAATTCTTGCTGTAAACCTCTGAATGTTTGTTGAGGCCACACGTTCTTTATCCAATCACACCGGAGAACATTCACAGTGGTTATATCACTTCCCATCTACGTCCAGGATCGGCCTGAGATTATTATGCCACCTAGAGTTCGTCTCGTGCCAGCAACAGTGATGTCAGCCACAAACAAATCTTGGCAGGATGCTCTCACTGTACGACACGTGACAGGATAACAGCAGATTCGGGGGAAGCCAAGATCCTGTATAGGAGAAGCATATTGTGTATGTGTTATGCTCATTTCCCATACATATACATTTGTAAACAGGACCTAGTTACTGGTACCTATGCCAATGCCCGTACTCTATGGTGTCAAAAGGCATTGCAGGGAACATGTAGAGTTCATGATGATAACTGGCTTATGAAAATGGTGTAGAATATTATGTTTTCTCATTGGTGTTATGTATACCTGTATTAAAGGTTACCGGTAGAGATTGACAAACCTACACGTGGTACCCCTGAGTATCCCATTGAGCCATGCTTACCTGTATTACCCATACCATACCAGTGCCTCCTAATGGCAATGCAAATGTCCTTCAACATAACCTACACTTGTTAACCTTCTCACAGTGGCGGCAACCCGAGATGCCGACTAAGATAGGTTATATTGTTATGAATCTAGCAGCGAGAAGGTTAACGCCATGCTTCAGGCTACATTAGTTTACCCAAGAAGCATGCATGCACCATTAACACCGCGTTCTGTGAACTCGGTAGAAGCTTTACTTTCATGTACATGCAGAGAATCTTATCCTCTCTCAGCTTGGGAAAACATTGCTTGTGAAGACGTGGACCTGGTAAACGTTTTAGTCCATATTTCACGCTTATTGCGATCTCAAAATACAACGACCAGAGTTCAGTAACTTTCCCATAATCAGCATCTGGATTTCCGGGTATGAAGCAATATGACCTGATTGTTACAATAAGGCACGGACTAAATGCTCAAGATGGCGTAAGCTGTATAAAGGTACCATCATCCCGCTTTCTGAGACTTTCATTTCTCTTTCATGGCAGTAACTGTCATGTCTAGCACAATATAATTTTTTTTTTAAATGTACATAATTTGGAATTCATATTCTTTATATAAGGATTATATTGTATCCTAATTCTTGAAATCATTTACATTGACAGAACGAATAAATATTTCCCAGACTGGTATATATCCAAGAAAGTATAGATACTAGTATAAAAGCACACGGCCAGATTAGAAAGTTCCTTCAGTGTGTCAATTTATCATGAATTGTTTATATGCGTCATATCACTTTGATAAATTACCTCACCTCCAGACGCACGCTGGTCCATCACGAGCGTCCAATGTGTTCATACTCCCGGAAGTCTGTTGCACTCCTACTGCGCATGTTTACACAGCTGCCTGTACGCTGTTTCATCTCATTCATCTCTCGTCATGTACAAGATGCTGTCATGGGTTTGGAATCCGCCATATTAACCTCTGGCCCCGTGTATGCTTTATCTCTAATTTTTGCTTTCATTAATGTCCAAACAAACGTGTGTATTACGCACGCGAGAATTTAAAAAGTGTAACATTTTATATAAACCTTCACGTCCACGCGTTGCCCACATCACGAAATGTTAGCCAACACCGATTACTACCTCCGTTTTAAAACAGATAATCCCACTAACCCATTATTACTATTTTGAAAGTTGGTTGTGAACAGTTGCTCCAGGATTCCCTCCTACTGATGCACACCATTGTAAAAAGGTAGTGCCATAGAATTTCATTTCGTTGTAGAGAAGTCTTAAGTTAACGCCAAGCTCAGCCAATTCTTTATCCCAAATTTGAGTAATGAATTTGGATCAATTACAAGCCTTTAGGAACACGGTGACCTTAGAGGACGTCTGAATCTACAGATGTGGGTTATCTCCATCTCTATTTGCAGCAGAGCTCCAGCAGGGGGCGTCGTGTACGACTCACGAGACATTCACATTTTTCATTTCCTGATTTGAGCGTGTACATTTTTAGAAGAGCTGTCTTGAAAGGCTTCCCCTTGAGACATCCAGACCAAGACGTCTCCAGACGTCTCCAGATGTCTCCTGGTTCAACACTAAAACAGTTCGAATATTTTTTAATACACTATTCGTAACGATTTTAATTTGCCTCCGGAAATGAGAAAGGTGTCACGTGACAACAACCATATCCACTGAGTGTTATACGAGTATCTAAAATGGAAACAGTATTTATGCATCATGAAACATACATTACTTTCAAACATATGTATTCCTTTGCACTAGCAACCACGCTATATATCAACAATATGGATGTTCGTCGATCTGTTTGTTTAGATCAAGACACTATTTTATTTATATAAAACATTGTTGATTGCGTATACTCTGTTGGTAATTGAAGTTTTAAATATACATCACTATAAGGATGTTTAAGAACTTGAAAACGCCCGTTTTACGTAATAACTATAGGACGGTTTAATGTTGAGAAACGCCCGCATTTCCCCTCTGATCGTCAAGCTCTCGAGAGTTATCCTGTCCCCTCCCCTCATTCAGATTGGCACTTACCCTCGGGGCTTGAAATAGACATAAACCTAGACGGAGATTACAGGAATATTTATACTTTCAATATTACAAGTCACCATAGTCTGCATAGATATCATGTGAATGTTTCTTCATTTGTAACACATTTTACGTTTTTGTTTTGTTTATTTTATACTACTATACTAGTATTAGGACCTAAACATACACTATTGTTGATATACCGCAGTTACACTGTGCGGTGTTGAACCTTGGTAACTGCGTATACATGCGACGGATAGAAAATACAAACAGAACAGCTAGAAAGGAGCAGCCCCCAAGTCATTAGAAAGTCAATATCGTCGCAAGTATGGAACAACTATTTCTAAAATCAATCTATAAGTATAAACAAACATGAAACTAATGCTATTTTGATGTCTATAATTATTGTCATTGACTACTTAGTGAATATATACTTTATTGTTTTCTGGACACATCTGTGAAATTTAACAACTTAGTGTAAATTACGATGCATTTTTTCAACTGGACTTTGAACCTTCTTGGTATTATCTTAATGACGATATTCCACCTACCATAATGTTTTAGCTGTGGCTTGGGTTACGAGAAGTATTGACAGTACTGGGCGTGGCCATGTGAAACTCTATCTCATAATACAGGGCGATGACAAGTGGGTTGTTCTCAGTTCAGAGAGAAGGAAATCCGTATTACTGTTAAACATATGGTAAGGATATTTACAGCCAAGATGACCATCTGTACTGCACCACCCCGTGTGTTCACTGATAGTGTCAGAGACCATATCTGTATTTTGTGTTCATTGATAGAATCTATATAGGTTGAAGTAGTTCCATACCAAAAGCTATTAGATCGACATTGCTACATTCACGTGGGCCCATGTGAGGTTTAATCAACAATGTATTGAAATATTAATAATTATGGGTTTATAAATAATTATTTATGGCTGATTGATGTTCCTCTGTGGATCTGTTTCTAAGAAGAAGAGAATTGTTTTCCTTTCCTTCATTTTACTTTGTAGTTTGGGACTGTATGCTAATATAATTATGATTTAACTATGTAGTGTTATGTCTTTGATGAATGGCGAATATTTATAAAATATTTTAATAAAATAATAATATTTCGCAAGTGAAATGTGCAGCAAAGATGTTTTTGATAGTCATGCCAATAATGTCCCATGTGTTTTTAGATACCCACGTGAGTCGGAGCATGAACAAGATATTACTAATTAGTGAGAACGGGATCACTCTTGTACGTCTAATTGGAACCCATCCAGCCTATTACCTAATTAAATCTATTTTATAAAATTTCTCGACTTGTTTCAATTATGTAATTTACAACTTCTGGTGGAATAATCAGATAAACTATGTGAAGCGTTCCCGTCTAGTATAGGACTATAGTTTAAACAGAGGAGATAAGACAGGGATGAAGCAGAGTGGCCCCTGTCTGGTACTTCATCATTATGATGAAGAGAACACTCTCTGACAGACACTTCTAAAGTTAACACGAGGTGTTGACCATCATAGAGAATGAACTATGACAGACAAACAGACAGAGAGACAGATAGATAGACAGACAGACAGACAGACAGACAGCTTATTCTCAGAAAACCACAAATGGTGGTACAAGATATGAATATACATTACGGAAGTATAAATCACACATCACATACACCGTACATTGTGTTTAATCGTTTAACATCTAGCTAGCAGTATACACTAATACTATTATATGAAATAAGTAGTATAGTATAGTCACCCGTAAGTAAATTGAAAACAAAGATAAACATTCCATAACATTAATACGTCGCAGCGTACCATGGATGTATACAGAAAATCAACAGTCGTTATACCAGTTCACTCTGCAGAACATATTCTTTACTGTTGTGTTCTGTGTTGTACATTTACACGATCCATTTGATGGCATACTATACACAATGTTTCAGCACTTAGTGTAATAAATGACTCATAGTTTTCAGAACAGAACAAAGAAATGTCTGTTGCAAGCTCTTCCAGTAGTATACTAGTACCTGCAGGTATTCAGGTATTATTCACAGGTATACATAGACAGAATGATGGATGCACTTTATATGTGTTAACAGAGTAAATACAGTGTACTAGCTTAGATCATAAGAAACTAGTGTAAACACCTAAAGATCTTCAGTGTCTTTAACGCTGTTTCTTCTGAAAACATCCGGGACCTAAACATAGATTTTCTAAGAAAGAACTGGCCCCGCGATTACGAACCCGTTCTGAGTTCGATTTCATACTCAACTCAGAATTTTGTTCATAAAACGTCATGTTCTTGAGCATAGTACGTGAGTTGAGCATAAAAACGTACTGAAAAGTTTCGTAATCTCGGGCCCTGCATGGGTATTGTTTCTCGAAGCTCTCTTATAGCAACTAAGGGACCATAGCACTCTCTTAGCAATATATTAGCTATCGGCAAAGAGAGTGCTATGGTCCCTTAGCGGCTAAGAGACCTTCGAGAAACGATACCCAGGTCTAGTAGGTTTATGTATTCTCATGGAATGACAGTTACGCGTTGTTTTTGAGACTTAATAACATTATATTGCAATGTTTAATACAAAAATCCATGACAAATAAAACTTCGAAAAATCTGTTATGTATGTATGTAGTTCATTTGCTATAATTGTGTAATATAATACCAATCAGTATGATTACTCTATGTACACACACGAATTACTGTCCCTCTCTGAGGCTATGATTAGTATAATCTTCATTCCTAGTTGTGACAACCAGCATTTCACACACAAGACGCAATTTAATCAGACTAAATATTCATTGCAATTACTAGTATTTGCTAGCAAAGCTTAGCCATTCTAAAGATTTCTAATAATTTCCTTGGAGCTGTAACAGAAGGCACCATCAGTTCAGACGACGACGTTTAGGACAATGTCGAGGTCACTCAAGCACAACGCGTGTTTCTGTCTCTCTTCGGCGTCCTTCATAATTATAAACTTCCGCCTGTTGCCGGATTGCACTCGAGTTCAGCGGTCACCCCAAGTCAAAGGCCAAACATGTATTCAGGACACAAACGTCCCTTAATAATATAGTGATTATGTTTCTGTCAGTATAACTAATGTGTCATGAACGGGTATTGATACCCGCGCGTGGCCCTCTATAAACACCCGTCAGATCCACACAAAGACGACAATCAAATCTCCATAAATTAGTTCCTATGGAAATGTTCAACTTTCAATTCAACAGCGCTACTGTAGAATATGTGAAGAATGCGAATATGGAAACATCATAACGTCGCGACCAGCTACATTCAATGTATTTGAAAAACCTTTGTGCATGGTGTTATAGTGTTCTTAGACAAGAGTCAAATTTCAAATGTCTACTAATGCACAGTAAGAATTTAAACGCAATAGATGCAGGTATATTAATGTAACGTATAGTATTACTTCAAGCATTACAACAGTGTATATCCAATGCAGTAAAACTGTTCACTGAGATGCCTTAGTAAATAAAATACCAACATGTACGATAGGATAACGTATAGATTAAAACGTGATGACCTACTGCTACCGATAGATCCGCTATTATATCCTGGTGTAGTACTGCACGTGGAAGCGAAAATCTAAGCTGGAGATAACCATTCAGTGTAACATCTTTGTGCAATACTGTTCCATTGGTTTCAATGTGACCGTCTAAAGTTTTAAATAGAACCAGTAAGATACTGTGTTTATAAATGTTAAAATGCGTACTGTATATATACTCGTTTTGCTTTGGGCGTAATTACAGAACATCTACATTTAGCCTACTCCTGATAAGGAAGGGTTACACTTTCTAGCTAATCAGACGTTAGAAGCTTCTTGACAGCTTGGTCTGTTCTGGAAGTGACTCCTTCAACACTATCTGTGTTCACGGCAGAGTCCACCACGAGGAATTTCATCAGGATTTCTATAGATGACTGATAGCAATTATTGTAGTGGATCTCATCAACTCTCATGTTCAGTAGTGAGTGTGTATACTAGTAGTAGGACGGAAATTCAAGAACAACACGTCCATGCCTTCAAATGCGCCTGAGTATCCAACTCATTAAAGACTCTTATCACCTGCCTGCTGTATATCTAAAGGGAAGTCGCCCCACATGCGTTTTATCTTCACTTTGGTTTAAGTTCAGGCACATTATTTATGGCTTTTTCTTAGAATAATTCACTCAATGATATGCGACTGCTGGGTTAAAATGACCTAGATGGCTTGCGTGTCATATTTATCAAGAGGCTTTAGAAACTACCGTCGTCCTTTCGGCACTCTATTACTTCAGTTATCTAAGATTTTAAATGGCACATTTGGAACAGTGTGAATTAGTTTTTCCTTGAACAAGTCATAACACTGATATAAAAGAACATATATGAGTTTATTTTCTTCCCGACTACAATGACGGTTATTGTTGGTTGAGTATGTTTGTGTTTTAGTAGTATAAATATTACATCTATTAATTTGTGAAAGAAATACCCGAAGATGACAAAAGGCATGCGTGTCTCTAGTTTGCCATATTTAATAACATTTTGCTAGTTTCATGTAGAATTATATCAACAGTATTATTATGATTTGATTTCAACATATTTTATTGACATACATTCAATGGGATCAGACAGAAGGGTAAACACTTACCTCGGTCCTCTCCCTATTTACAGTTTATAATAACATACATGGTGCAGAAATATAGTGAAATATAGTATTATTATGTTATTGCACAGGGTACCGTTTCTCGAAGCTCTCATATCTACCATGTCTTGTAGCGATCTCTAATACTAATGGGGATCATGTGCACTTACGAGAGCGCTATGGTCTCATAGTGGATATGAGAGCATCGAGAAACGACACCCAGTTATTTAATTGTCGATCGTATTTTTTATTGTCAAGAGAATTCAGTAGCTCATCAAAACCTCCCGTTTGAAATAAATATGTAAGACCATACCCTTGTTTGCCTAGTATAGACAGGAACTATCGAATAGATTCCGCCTGGACCGACTCACATCATGGCGGTCGCTCACCATCGCCGGCATCGAGACCATTACAAATGGAAATAATACGATTGCTCTCCTATCCACGTGGACATAGGTCAGATGGATACTTCACTCGCTGGTCAGATCATGGTATCACGCACGTGCCGAGCTGAAGGTCGTCTATCACATTTGCACATGTACATTTAGTCTGGCGTCGGCGCCAGGCTTAACATGCACCATAAACAACACGGCAATTACTGAAGAGCGGGCATGTTCCAGTCTAAACAAGGGGCAAAGCAGTTGCCTAAGCCAGAGGTCGTGCGCACAGTCCTTAAATACATCTATACAAGCATGCAATTGATACACAATGTACTCAACAGGGTCTCGATGGGCATCCAGATATATTGCATATAATAATTTCAACAGAGATAAGCATTATGCTAAATAGATATACATGTATACATGCATATCACCATTATTTTAGTCAACATCGTTAAACGCTTGAACTATTTATGTTCTTTTAGTCCTGTTGAGCATGGTCATGGAACGCTGAGGACTTCAGATCGCTGAATTGAAGAACCTCTGTGCATTGGTTACGTTTAATTCATCCTCAGTTCAGTTCCACGGATGTACAAAGAGGAATTCTATTAAGAAGACAAAACAACCGTGGAAATGTGAGCAAGTATTGGTACGTGTCACTGAGAAAGCTACCTATAGCCGGTCGAACCCAAGTCTATGTTGAGATTTCTCTGAGAATAATAACGTTATATTTTCATATCCTCCGAGTTCCGTAACGGCAGATGATCCGTGGAGATAACGGGAGCAAGCTGTGCCAATATCTAGGACCCATGGCCTATTATCAGTTACGTTCTCAGCAAGTACCAATAATAACTCCACCAGGCTGGGAGCTGCACATACACGTAACACATATATGGGGCACAGATGGAGATGTATGTAAAATGCACAGATGGAAACTCATATAGGAAGAAGTGATTCTCTATGTGTTTTTCCCCATAACCGGCAGTTGCAATACACATAATAGTATACAGAGATGTATCTTTAATTACCAATGGACTATTTGTTTGCTGTTTATATATAGTTGATAATTTTCGTTTTACTCCCAATCATATTTATGTACCCGTATATACATTTGGTGTCTGATGGAATACATGTCTTTAAAAACAGCTTTTTAATTGGCATTTAATTGATTGTCATCTGATTATAATTGGAAGAACATCTATAAAAACAACAACAGTAGTTTTGTGCTGTTGGAGACGCAGCAGTGTTAGGCAGTTGACTGAGTTGTACCTAGAACTCTGAACTCTGGTGTTATTCATAGAAAATAATAAGAGAGACTGGGTGAGTTATTGTTTTGAGTCGCAGTGGGAATCTTTAACCCAAAAGCCACGATAAAGAATGAGAGAATACATGGCATCTTTATGGGATTTAAACGCAGAACATAACACTCACCACTGTGCCACTTCTATCTCTAAACTCCTCAATCCTGTAACGGTGTCCTTATTCAATACACATAATCTCACCGTCGTACTGTTGTTTTAGCATGATATATAGTTATTTGATAGCAAGGGCCACTCAAATGGGTTTTACTAAGCATGTCATAGGATGCCAGGTCTGCGTGTTCGTGTTTAGAAGACATCTGCAGAGAATGTTTTGCATGTTCCAAGAATATCAAGGCCAATATCTTCACGTGCATGTAAACGTATTACAGAGGTATTTCTGATCTGAGTACGCTGCTGAACTTCTTTACACCAAGAGCAACAGGAAATACACCAGTTGTGCAAACAGTCATAGAATTAAGCAGTAGATCAAGCACTATGTGACATATCAGGATGTTTATAGGATATTACAATGTTATGCCTGCATGCGCACTCCCACTATATATTCCTCGTTTATTCTCTCCCGGCTTTGTCTATGTTGTCAGTGTCTTTCTATTTGTCTATTTTGTTTTTCTCTCTCTTTCATTCTCACATACACTGTTCAAACGAAGGATTGATTCACTCTTGACGTACATGTACTTATATAAAATCTGACAACAAAACGGAACTCGTGTAATATCCTGTACCTATAATAAGTTTCCGTACGTTGTTATTATTTCTGAATCTGTGTGTTCTCCCAAGTTACAATATGTTACAAGTTACACAAGTGCAGTGCAAGTGCGTTACCAGGAAATCCCAGTCACCGCTCATGTTAACTGTGTATCATAATCAGATTTGGAGGATTAGCTAAGACTGTTAACAATAGCAGACAAGTGAAGGCCTTCATCATGGCTGTATGGTACTAATCATTTACTTGCTGGTCCAGCCAAGCGTGGCTCATCACAGACATGGACGTCGAATAGCAGGCATGATTATAACAGGGTAATTTGATGAGCGTATCTACTCTCCTCTCCCTCGTATACAATTTAGACTGGGCGAATCCCTCGACAATCAATACAATTTCGGGGGAAGCTAATATTGATTTTTCAGCTCGTGTTCCCCTATTTTTATAGAAGGGTTAATGTTTGTCCATTGGTGCCAAATATTGATACCATTTACAGAAATGATAATCGCGATGAATCATCGACAAATGCGATGAAGCCTTTTGCAATGGAATAAAGACCAACACCAGTGTATTTCCAGATTAAGTCGAGCACTTTTGATGTGAAACGATTGATACACTAGTTGAATGACCTGTTAACAGGCGACCAAAGTCAGTCAGTGCGTCCGTGTAATTACTTTCATCACACAAACAGGAATCTTTAAAGCACTGATAAATAACGAGAATTCACTTATTGAAAAGAAAAACTACATTCGAAAAATCAATACTCTTAGCTTTGTTTGTGAGTGTTATACCTCCAATATAATATATTCACTTATCTAAGAAACAATCACGTTGAAGAATTATTATAAAGCATTCAATGCTATTTTTTCTAATCATAATGTTGTCATAAACGACAAACTCTAAATTATATGCACGTGCACAAGAACTTCTTCACGTTTTCCCAGTATTCCAAATCTCTTTAAAATGTTCAACGAAGTGAAACTGATATGCCGCAATTCAAGAAGTAAAAAAAGTTGTTAACGTTCCCGCGGAGTCCCAACCAGTAGCCTGGAAGACGGTGAAAGCTATCCCTCCCTGCCTCTCTCTCTCAGTCTCTATCACCGACCCTCTCTCTCTCGGGCCGTTCATTTAGGTCAGTGCTACTGGTGTAGCTCACAGGATCCACAGGCGCAGCGTTACTCATACCGAGGGGAGCACGCTCAGCTACGTTGGGAGTAGTGCACGCTGTACTGTAGTCTCACACACCAGCTGGATAACGGTAGTACAGCAGCAGTGTGTCTGTGAATGGCTCGGAGTACCTTACTGCCAATACATGCAATGATGACTAGCTACTGGGGCTGGATTGTAGTGTGCTTGCTTATTGGAGTAGCTGTTGCAAGTGAAAATCGTAAGTGAAAACTTGTTTTATCAGTCGGTGCCTGTTGCTATCGGCAATGTTTAACCTCTCACTGATAGATGACACGCGGGATGCGGGCGTGGAAGCGTGTTGGGTTAAGAGCATTTTCACCAATTGATTAGCTGCGAAAAGACATACATGTATACTCTATTCATATAGTTTTTAATTTAAAGTATCTTTCTGGACTTTATTCCTCAATGTCTTTGTATAAGTTATGCAATGCTCGCACGTATGCAGTTTCAGAGAGCAACTTCATGTTCAAGAACTATTCTAATTACATGCGGTTATAGTGTGTTCAAGTCATAATTGGGCTACTTATGACCACGGATAAACGGTCTACTGTATTACTCTGTGTCGTTCTGTAACTGACAATATGAAAGTCAGAGGACGTGCCGGGGATCATGGAGTTGTGAGAAGTTAGCGCTGTACAATGTCTTTGTGTCATTCGCGTTCCTCCTAGCCGGCGTCATTGGCGGGGTGACCACGCAATGCTATTTGGAGCTTAGATCTCATTCTTCTCACAACACCGACTTACATGTGCAGTCTATTATAGTCTATTAAGTAATGCTGTCAATTATTATAATAATGTTCTACTTGTTGATATATACATTTACGTAGGCGGCTCGTTGTATGTAATTGTGTGTCAATGTTAGAATATATCATATATAGTTTAGATCACTTGTGCCTACAAGAGTTATGCAAGTATTCGGAACTGACTGACTCAACTTCATGTACAGGATTATGGAACAAAGAACGTATGCAATTAACTTTCAGCGACTTTGCAACTGTATATGTAAGCTATTAAGTTTCCCATGTACTGTATTGTACGGCCTTCTTCAGTCCTCCTATCGGGTATACGTGTACCTATCTCCTCTGTCTAGTCAGTCTTCATGGTCTGTTTCTCCAATGCCGAGATGCTTCATGTTACCAAGTCTGTTTCTACTAGAAATCATGTACATGTACTGAAAGACATGATGAAAACAGTTCCACAAGATCATCTGTTTTTACTGCTGTAGGTGTGGATGTTGTAATGTTTTTAGACAACCAGTATTGACACTAAAGCAAGAAATAGTGTTCAACATGCCTGCCATGATGTATTTTACACGATGCGTGTTGTAACATTGCTTCCAAACATTGCTTCCAAGAGCTCACGTTCAACACGTATAGCGATATCTTCTTCATCTTCGTGTTATTTGTCCATGAAGGGTGATAATATGGTTCACATAATGCTCAAATTGAGTACATCTGAGCACACTCTGCGGGCACGTGTTCAAATGGGCACTATTACATCTCTGCACGTGAGGTGCACGTTCCAAATGCCTATCGTCAAGGGTCACTTCCGGCCAGCCTCATAATGGGACCATCATAGAACTCGCAGACAAATGTACACTAGGATCGTATAGGAATAGTGTAGTTGTTTGAGGATTCAAGGAGCGCACAGTTGGCTATGTTTTATAGCCGTATACCAATACACGAGAAATGTGTTTGGTGAAGTATTGCTCGTCAATTAATGGAAGGTAAATCATGTGTTTCATAGCTCACACTGTCTCGTGAACTGTGTCTACTTGGAGAAAGTACTTTGTATGTGATAAATGTCCATTACCTTGCACCTAAAGTCTGCTAAATCCTGCCAGAAACAGGTGAAGACGTGCTAACGCGATGATTCTGCGATACTACAGTTCTCAATCACTATAAACGTTATAGGTCTCGACTGCGCTTCAACGGCCCAAGTAAACGCCAAAGTTATGAAGGAACAATACAAGTCTGGCTTCAGTATGTTTATGGTAGATTATGGGACTGATAGTATTGAGACGAGTATTTGTTTTAACAGCTTGGTTCCAAATGAAACACAGTCAGCTATAAGTGAAGGTATATTAACACGCTGATGCACACTGAAGATGAAGGACATAGTGCATTAGTGGCTAATTAGTACCAACTTTAGATATACGTGAGGTGAGCAATGCTAAATCTGGTTTTTAAGGTCAGGGTCAATGACATGAAACGTATGTGCTACTTACGAAAGTGCACTCTTCTATTGACAAGGTTAATGAAATGTAGAGTGCTTTGAGCTTACTTTAGCAGATGAATCTTGCGCATTATAAATATATTAGTATTATTATTATTATTATTAGTAGTAGTAGTAGTAGTTATTATAATAATAATAATAATAATAATAATTATTATTATTATTATTATTATTATTATTATTATTATTATTATTATTATTAT
>JAVCKZ010053504.1:0-17110 GCA_034780755.1 Lepetodrilus elevatus | reverse complement strand
ACTTTGCATTTTTAACTCCAATTCTGTCCAAAACGACAACTTAATTTGTGTCAGACTGTGATATTATGCCTTTAATAACAATGTTAATTAGTTGTATGGAATATATTTTTATTATGTTTGACTTAATATAATACAAACTGCGGGGCATTGGCAATAATTATAACAACACTATTAACCTTTATTGCTCTAGTTTTATTAATTGGTCATATTTAAAATGAACTGTTGTATGGTAAGTGGCATGGAAAAAGGACACGTATTAAACATTATGCAATTATTATGGTGATTTCAGGCCTCCGGAACATAACCCTTTCTACACCAGCATAGACAGTATGCCAGAAATCAAGCCGCGACGCAAGTCCATTCCACTTGTTAGTGACCTGGTAAGTGTTAACTGTGCACACCTTTTAGGTACCGCTTTCCTCACAGCACATCGTCAGTCAAATAACACTTGCAGACAAGCAAGTAATCCGTGCCATTTATACAATTATCCATCAACTTTAAAACTTATTAATACACAGTGATTTCACTAGAGTCATTTCCAGACTTCATTTGATACCTCTCTCTTGCTCACCAGGGTCCAATCTAATGTCCGTTAGCATGTCAATTCGATAGAGAGCTAAAACAAGAGTTTTTCATTTTATTCCAATGTCTCATTATTATCATGGCTGCCCACTCTAGATTGTCATGGTAACAGACAATTTACGTCGCATGAAAGCACCATCATCTCTAGAATTTCAGAGATTACAACTTATTAAGAGTGATCTTTTTCATCAAATGTAAAGGTTATATATTCAGCAATACTTGTATGCGTTGTTAAAACTTTTAACAATTTATGGCATGCAGGTTTTCGGGGAGTGTGTTAATAATGTACACATTAAAATCTTGTTCCGTTTCCTTCCCTTTTCCCGTCGTATGTGAAGGTACTGAAGGTATAACTCCACACAGTGCAGGCTGCACCGAGTTTTCATCACATCACTGGCAGATTATATAAATATCAGATTATATAAATATTTTAATGTTTGAATAAAGTCCTCTAAAGGAAAAGACCAAAAATTGTCCTCTAAGGACTTCCTGTCTCTGCTTGGTTAAGTGTATCTTTTACGGTAACATCTGTCCAGGAACGTGTGATAGGAACTCATTGTCTTCATTCATTTCTTTCTTCCTTCCTTTTCCTTCTGTTTCTTTTCTTTTCTTCCAGTCAAGCTGGATGAATTTTTAGGCTTTGATAAACACCTAGGGTTAGTTTTCACCAGCCACTATTTACGTAGCAGTGAAGGAGAAGATCCGAACTTATCGGACTGAAATTTAGTTATATTAAGTAAAACGTTACGGTTAATTAAGAGGGGATATATGTTTTAAATATTTGATGATTTCGTTTTTGGTGATGTGGGAGGCAAACAATCTATGCTACGCATTATTCAATCAAATGTTAAATTATTTTGTTTTACAAATTGATGGATACTACATGCCTTAAAACTATGTACAGTCATGCTAATGTAAATGTTTTTATTGTATTAGTTTGTATAATGTTGGTATTATCTAGAATATGTACAGTCATACCAACATACCACATACTTTGGATAAGCTTATATAAAATAGCAGTGGATGTTATGGCAGTTTCCATACCTGTTTTCCATGGCAAATCTCAACAGTGTCCAAACATTAACTCAAGTTATCGTTGTAGGATCATTATCAACCTAGAAAAAATTGTTTCTTGTGCGATAACATAATTATGAAGGTGGAATTGAATATAGGCTATGAAGATAATATTTTGAGATCAAAAATAAATAAATACTTCCTCTCAAATAAGTGGATTACAGAGATCATTTATCACATTTATGGATTCAAACTTTTTTCCAAAGTGATTTTCATCACAAATGGGTGAAAGATTCCTGCAGTGATATTAAACTCCACATTCACTCACTCACAAAAACGATATGTATAAATGTATGTGATTGTTAGTTGAATATAGTATGTTATCTTAATTAGGCCACATGCATGGTAGTATTTGAAAATGGGGCAATTTATATTGAGAAGGTTTGAGCTTATTACACAAATATTTTGGGATACACAACAAATGTTGACTCTGTCAACACCATTATCTCTAGTTTAAATTATTGGATAATTATAAAGCTCAACATTGTTGATGTTTTTTTTCATACAGAGCATTAAAGTTGCAAATAGATTTATTTAGCTCCTTGTTGATGCTCATTGAAAACATTATTATGTGCACCATTATATTTTGTCGTCGCCTATGGATAAGATATTCCCGCTGCGACGAAAAGCATTAATTCAATCAAAACCATTATATTTTCAAAACCATATTCCCATCAAGGAAATAAAGAACAAAGTCCATTGAGTTTGAATCCTGCTTTTATTCCCCATATTTGTTATTTACTCAATTCCTGTTAGAACTGATTTCAATTCTGCTAAAATTAAGAACATATATATGTTGCAACACCTTAAATAAAACACGTAGTTGATGTTCGTTTAAACCCAAGCACTTAACGTGTGGATTTTGTGTGATAGTTTCACTACCCACGTTATACATTCAGTTTCGTGTGACAACAATTAATTTTATTTTCTTTCACCAAAAACAAAGAAGACGATGAAAACCCAATTACAATCCAATTTTCTTAATCGTCATTTTAATTTTAAAATATCTGAATTTCGACTTCATTTATCAACAAAGGCATCTCTGTTTTAGCTTGATCTACCCGTAGTTTTAGATTTGAATTAGAAAAGCTTCCAAAACTGCTTTCTTCTTCAGAAAGCAGCTTATCCATCAAAAGCTCATGTTCGTATTAAGAGTACATCTTGGAATGCTATCATATTACGTATAACCATAAGCTAGGCATACAGATAATTGTTATTAATGTGAACTATCATACAGCATAGAAAATAGGATATGATCATTAACACATATTGTCAGATCTTTTGTCAGCAATTGTATCGATTTCGAACATATAAAATAATAATTACTCGTCGTTACGAATGTTCTCGCGACAAGCGCATGTTGATCATCCTTTCACATTTTGAGGTATTTAGAGAATCATAATGGGTTATTTTAATGTAAGATGTGTTGTAATCTATCTCATATTAAACCTATGGTTCACGTAGCCCGTGCTGCTTAATGTCGGGAAATTATTTAATGTTTTTTTTTTTCCTCCCCGATAACCGAGTGATTTCCTTGCAGTTGCGCACGGTAATGAGAGCTGAGGCTGGCCTGCTGAAAAAAGTAAATATATCTTTGGATATATATGGCTATGGATGGAAAATAACTAGTTAGCTAGCCATATCTAGTTTGGTTCAGTTCCCGTTTTCATTTGTGTGTATTTGAGCATGACGCAGCATGGAGAGCAGTAACACTAGATTGGTCCGTGTAGCTCAACTGACCCACTTCGCGCAAAGATGGTTAAGTTAGCTACCTGAAACACCCCAACTTTCGCATAGCTAACTGATGCATGTAGCTCAAAGCTGGTTAAGTTAGCTACCTGAAACACCCCAACTTTCGCATAGCTAACTGATACATGTAGCTCAAAGTTGGTTAATTTAGCTACCTGAAACACCCCAACGTTCGCATAGCTGATACATGTAGCTCAAAGCTGATTAAGTTAGTTACCTGAAACCTCCAATGTTTGCATAGCTAACTGATTTATGTAGCTCAAACTGATTCAAATAGCTAACTGGTACTTATAGCTCAACACTGGCTAAATGTAGCTCAACTGCTACATATAGTTAACTGATATGTTTAGCTCAACTGATTCACTTAGCTTAAAATTGATAAATTGCTAATTCAAACAGCTATTTGATATATGTGGCCCCTCTGTTGAACTTAGCTAAATGATACATGTAGCTCAACTGAATACACACAGCTAGCTGTTACATGTAGCTTAGCAGATTCACTTAGTTAACTTATACATATAGCTCAACTGCAACACCATAGCTAACAGTTACATGTTGCTAAACTATTAAATGTAGCTAATTGATCCAGATGTTATATCTGATCAATATAGCTCATAGCTAACATAGTTGTTCACTTAGCTAACCAGTAAATGTAGCTATACTGGTGCACATAGACAAGGACTCATGAGACTTCTCTTGGTTACAAATTATGCATGTAGCTCAAAGTCCACAATGAATACATGTAGCTCTAAGTCACAATTAATATATGTAGCTGTAAGTCCACACGGTGGACAATATTTGTAGCTCAGTTGCTGTACATGTAGCTCAACTGATGCACATGGCTTGCATATGTACTGTAGCTTAACTGCTCAACTTAACTAGCTGTTACATGTAACTCAACTAATTCACGTAGTCACGATATAGCTCAACCAGTGATTCTAACTGTCTGTAGGATGCAGTCAGACTTGTCTGACTATAGCTCTAGTTGTACATAGAGCTAACTCATCCATATAGCTTAACTACTACACCTAGCTAGCTGTTACATGTAGCTCAACTAGTTCACATAGTCGAGATAAAGCTTACTGGTGAATAACTAACTGTAGGACGCAGTCAGACAATGTAGTAGCTCTAGTTGTACTTAGAGCTAACACATCCAAGTAGCTCAATCAGTCCATGTAGCTCAATGCCATGTAGCTCATGTAGCTCAATGCCATGTAGCTCAATATATACAGTGAAAGCCACTGTCTGTTGAGATAGGTTGAAAGATAGATTAAAATTTGATATTTGGAATTTTCTTGCGTGATTTACTTATTTGTATTTTGAAATCCTGGTGTTGGTAGAATTAGGTCGATTAATTTTGCATGTTTTTATGTGATTTACCAGGTTTTTTCTTGTGACATAGTGAGTGAATATAGATTACGTCATATGTATGTTACATCATATATTATATATATCTATATAGCTAGCTGTTAGATTATTCAATATGAATGTTCCTTGACCTATTTGAATGTCCTGCATACATACAAATGACTGTATTGTGTTTGATAATCGACCACAAGCATCGTTATGAAGATTTATGCGTTATATTTCCTGATTCAAGGTGGAATTGTCCACACTTGCATCGTATGATTATTGAACATCGCCAGGGATGAACGAAACATTCATGAAGTAAATTAACCCATGAATGTATTTAGAGTTAGTGCCCCTTAGTGCATCAGCCTCCTTGGGGTTAATCGCTACCACCGATCTAGCACATCTGATTGCCTCCAGCACTTTGAGGGTTAAATACAAATTTTCGGATGAATAAACTTGTAAACATTTTAATTAATTAATTAACCCTTTTCCTGTTGGCGGTAGTCATATAAGCCCACAAGGGGCCCAGCCCGTTTCACAGAACAATCGTAGCGCTACAAGAGTCGCCACTCCTGTACGTTAGCATGGAGTTGCTAAGGAGTTAGGACTGTCGTAGCGCCACGATTGTTCAGTGGAACGGGTGCCAGATCAGTGACTGTGATGAATCTTAGAAGGGAAAGTGTTGTTTGTCATTTCGGAGATGCTAAAAAAATAATAACCTTGATTGTCCCTGAACCAATGGACCTTTCTGTCTATAGAAAATTTGATACGTGGGATTTGATATATATATTATACACCTAAAAGAAAAGTTATACATTTTCTAGTGTTAAATATACATGCATGTGTGTGTGTATACACATGCACATACACACACACACACACACACACACACACACACACACACACATACACACACACACACACATACACACATACACACACACTCACACACACACACATACACATACACAGAGAGAAAAAAACAAAATGACATATCTTCCTGTTTTGTTTCAATAACATTGAGTGCTGCTCTTACTATTAGAGTAATAATAGTATTGGAGTAAATTTGAAAACTATTGCATATGTATTTAGCTAATAGCTTTCTGTGAGTACCTGCATACTTCTAGACCAAGCCTTATTGCATTATCCACGTCATCTATGTATATATAGTTGTCACGTCTGGGAGAAAGATACCCACATTGATGTTAAGCAACAATTCACTGTATTTAGACAAATAGTGATATCAAGTTTCTTTGTTTAGTTAATTAATGGTGGTCGTGGCCTATGGGTGAGATATTCCCGCCTATGGGTGAGATATTCCCGCTGCAACATAAAGCATCTATGCAATCAATCAATCAATGAATGGTGAGCCACACACAAGATAAAGTACAAGAGATATGTAAACACCGAAAGTCAAACGTTACTTTATTCGTTCAATATTAATGATTTTATATATGAAAACCAATATGTTGGCTTCTTCTGGAATATTTGTCATGTATGGGTGAAAGATTCCTGCTGCGACTTTGAGAAATAAATAACTCACTTTTCCGGCATCTATTGTTTTTATCCTGAAATGTGTTATAATCAATATATACATAGAAAAGGGTTTTGAATAGAAAATGAAATAAAAAATTACATATATTTGACAATACATTAGCAAAATACATTAGCAAAACACACATATTCTTGCTTTACTAACATTGTATTCCATTAACCTTTATTATTTGCTTGTATTGCTTGCTTGAAACTAGAAACCCACATGGAAATATATTTTCAATTATTAAATGTCAACTGCATTGTATCAATAAATGAAAGAAATGTCAAATTGAATTTTCTTTTTTTAAGGAATATAATTTTCCTCAAATAGTTTCTCAGCGTTAGAATTGAAATTGAAATTGAGAAACAAGTATTTAACTCTAAATATCCAGAGTGATCGGTAAATCTAATAGTCCAGCTTTGTCACCAACCAAGTTCTTCAATATCTGTAAACTAATATCACTATATGTACCACTCACGAAGACGACCCAGAATCGTGTCCTGATTCTGTCATTATATCACAAATTAGCATGACTGTACATGGTCTTTAGAAATATACCAAGAATATTTGTGTATAAATATATAAATTCACATTTTCCTTGACTGCTAATAATAGTGATTTTTTTTTTAGCCACAAATATTTTTCAAGCATGAGTCATGCATGGATATATATTATTTTTTTGACTAATAGTCAAATAAGTGGATTATGACACGACCACAAAGTTTTGTTTGGTTCCAACATCTGTCCAAAACTAAAATATTAGAATGCATTTGTAACTTACAAAAGTTTGAAAGAAACCAACTACCGGTAAGTTCAATGAGATCAAAAAAGAACTCTGTAATATTTCATCATTTGAAGCAGATTGTAAAATATTACTTTTGGCTTGGACAAAGAACCAGATTGAATTGGTGTGATTGTGTCATCATCCATCACTGTCATAATTATCAATGGCTGCAGTGTGAACTTTCGACCCTTCTTCCTGAGAACCACGTTTATCAATTTGAAATCAGGATGAAACCCGTTGAAACTGAGGATAAATTTACTGTTTGCATTTACAGGTCAGAAGGACCTACTTCACATCGTTATCTTTCTTTGCATCGCTAACTATTCAAATAGTCAAGGTCATAGGTCAAGGTCACTGGTCATGAATCGTACACATTGATGACTTTTGAGCATAAGATGTCACTCTATATGATATTGCAATAAAGTGTCTTTACAATAATTTGATTTTAGAATATTTATGTCAAGGTCATTATTGAATCTTTGAGGTTTAAAATTATAAGTACTAAATATAGCATGAAATGGAACGTTGAATTAGTATACTCATTTGTGGTCGATATTACGTTAAAAAATATATTACTACAAAATACACGTAAATATTATTTAATGTAGTGTTTTCATGGGATGTTCAATATCTATTTGGTGTATGTGTGTAAATTGGATGGACTTATAGTATATGGATTAAAAGATTGTGTGTGTCTTGTGACTTTTTGAAATGAAAATGTTAGTAAATTTGTAATTTGTAATTTTCATGCCTTTGGGATAAGGAATAGTCCATTGGTCCTGTGTGTTGTAGTGACAAGTGATCTTCTGTGGCTTTATGAGAACATCATTGTAAGGGTTAACATAGTGCAAGTCTTAGACCACCATGACAGTGACAGTGTTTAGTGAAATGTTGACATCTGCAAGTCTTAGACCACCATGACAGTGTTTAGTGAGATGTGGACATCTGCATGTTTTAGTTCTTTGATATTTCCTCCATTATTGCCTTCTTCCTCTCTGCTCCCATCATCTATAGGAGACTTCTTCCTCTCATTGTTCTTCCTCTTCCTCTCATAGTTATAGTTCCATTGTCTGCCCACGTTCAGCCCTTGCATAGTCCTCTGATTGCTTATCCTTGAAACCCCTTCATGACATGTGCACCTTGTTGATGCTTATTGGCTTTGTCGCGTCCAAAATTTTGACGATTTTCATTTCGAGAATCAAATACCTGTGTTTTCAATGTTATTCGGGGGTTCAAGCTTAGGTTTAGACTAACTTCTTCATATTTGAGCGTTTCGACTTTCAGCATGTTTTTTTCTACTGCCTTGATGCATTTTATTAGCATGAAGCAGTAATGTTTCATTGTATCTGCAGCTAAGCCTAGACATATGCATGATTAAGATCCAGTGTGTTATTTAGATTTTTGGATCATTATTACAACTGCTTTTGGCTAGATTTATTCTTTTTTTCTTATTCAACACACTCTAGGACAATACACCACACATATTTCACACCATACACTGTTATTATTTGAAGCATTTTACATAAAATTTCAACTGAATTTTTATCATCGTTAATACTCTTTAACACAAAATTAAATAAATCCTGTTGCAAAAATATCTCAGACAGTCAGAAGACGTGGTCATATCATCAGAAATGTAGATTGTCTTTCTTTGTAAGAATTATTTCTTTGACCACCAATGCTCGTACTGTACATGTAGTATGGTAACGACTATGGTAACGGTGACCCCAACGTGTTGCCGAAATGTAACATTGTCATTTAAGAAAAATACAGTAACATATATATTCTTCTCCTGTGAATTGTGCCAATGTTTGTGTGTGTAACTCTGCTGGTCTTTGTACTTTGTCCGGTGCCAAGTATACATCCAGGTGGCATATAACGGTAAATCTACATCAATTTCACTGGACAATAAGACAACATTATTACATATATAAAAGAACCCCAATGTCGGGCTCCATTGTAGCAGTCAATGTGATTTATATAAAAATGTTACCATATTTCTGATTATTGTGTAATTTCATCTGTCCTGAGAGGTTAATTGTAATGTGTTGTGAATTATCCTTGTTGATGCCTGTATACTAAACACAAAGAAAATGTGGATGCTTGTAATACTATGGACATGTTTTTTAAAGTGGTATTTTTCTACCACCGCTGAATATTCCTGTAACTTGTCGCAAGAGATGGAACAGACGTTCGATTGTCCAGTTGGAAAATGTTTTGTCACCATTTGTTCTTCAGAGCATGGCAGCAAAGAGAAATGCAGGAGTTCCTTCAGCCATGGTAGCAAGGCAGTCACTGAATGATGAAGAACTGGTAAGTCGTGGTAGCAAGGCAGTCACTGAATGATGAAGAACTGGTAAGTCATGGTAGCAAGGCAGTCACTGAATGATGAAGAACTGGTAAGCCATGGTAGCAAGGCAGTCACTGAATGATGAAGAACTGGTAAGTTGTGGTGGAAAGGCAGTCACTTGATGATGAAGAATTTATTCTTTCTTGGTATGATAGGACTGTTTGGAAACCACATCACTCACATGAACAGAAGAATTCAATACAGTATTCCATATTTTTAATTCATGACCAAGATTCTTTTTGGTGAAATGACAATTCATTGAATAACACATTAGTATTTCAACTCATGACAACGGCATCACAAATTATTAACAATAAATGTGTTTCTATGACAATGACAAACCTACAGCTTTCTGGCATGATAATATATCTGGGGCCAGTTGTTCGAGGCTGTAAGCTTGTACTATACCCTATGGAGCCTTAACCAGGCTTTGAACAACCAGCCTCCGTGCTTTAGCCCTTACAATCTGGATTATGAAGCTGAGGCATCTCCAGTTGCCAGTAGCTTGAAGAAGGTTAAAGCTGTGTTTCTCGTTGTCTTTCAAGAAAATGCACGTCTACAAGAAGACGCTTCAGGCTCTCATCTACCCCATCTCCAGCACAACGCCGCACAACTTCGTCGTCTGGACCGCAACATCACCGACGTACTGCTTCGAGTGCGAGGGCCTCCTGTGGGGTTTGGCGCGGCAAGGCGTGCGCTGTACGGAGTGTGGGGTCAAATGTCACGAGAAATGCAAAGACTTGCTCAACGCTGACTGTCTACAACGTGCGTACTGTTACATATACAGTCATTTGATACCTTACTTTACTGATACACCAACCAGATTTAGTTTATTCCGGAAAATAAATATAACAATAATAATAGTATAATACCAATCATCATCATCACCATAATCATCATAAAATTATTATTATTATTATTATTATTATTATTATTATTATTATTATTATTATTATTATTATCGAAATACATGCTGATCAGAAGGACCAGGGACTCTTCAGTGAATCTGTCGATCTGGAATCGAAGGACCATCATATTTTTCGAACACTGCTTATGACTAAAGCTAGTAAACTCTGATAGATATCTTTGTTCGTTGTGGTTCACAGGGGCAGCTGAGAAGAGCTCAAAACATGGTGCAGAGGATAAAACTCACAATATTATAATGGCTATGAGGGAACGAATGAAGATACGAGAGAAAAACAAACCAGATATATTTGAACTTATAAGGTAAATTACTTTATTTTTATGTCATGCTTTATTTTTTTTTATATCACTATGACTCACCTTTGGGGGAAATTGGTTAATATGCCCATTGTTTATACTCTACCAACTCATTTTTATTTGTCTATGATTCTGGAGATTATCCTGTAAAATAATATTAGATTGGTTGACAACATGGCATATATTCTCATAAGTTAAAGAATATTCTACAGCAGACATTGTACAATATTTTTGTAAAATATTTTCCTCCATTATATCTATAGTAGATTCTAAGAAATTGGAAAAAAAAGACTAGGTTTTTCAATTTTTATTTTTTAAAAATAATATTGTGTATAGAGTACAACATTAGCATACTGTTACTCAATACCATTTGAATATTTTCATTCACAAGAAATGTGCTAAAGTCATTTTAATAATTTTATTATTATTTTGTCTTATTAATCATATTAATTCAGTTAGATATTCTGGTGTGGGATGTTCTGTGGATACCAAGCATTTCTGATCGGAAATAGGATGTCTGGCTCTGAGATTACGAAACCTTTTTGAATATGTTTTCATCCTCAACTCAAAGTTTTGTTCACAAACTCCCATTTATAATTTGAGCTTCAGCATGAAATCGTACCCAGAAAGTTTCATAATCTTGAGGCCAGTTCAGCAATGACTCACATCGAATGACCGCTACGACTATTATGACTATATCGTACGACTATTTATGTTATGCGACTATTTATGATGTGCCCCCTTTGTCTGCTCACCCATGCAGACAAGTGTTCAGTGTAGATAAAAAGTCCCACTCTGGTCATATGAAGGCCGTCAAACAGAGTGTACTTGACGGAACATCAAAGTGGTCTGCTAAAATTGCTATAACTGGTGAGTTGTCTGCCCCTGGTCACCAGCACGGCATGTGTTTGTATGGCGGCCATGTTTGTGTCTTGTGCAACTTCAGTGTAGTACACACATCTATCCACTGTATTCTCTCTTGTAGGATCTTAGTGTTCTCACTCTATTGTTTAGACGAAGGATATAATGCATAAGTTTTGTTGTATTTTAAATATTTCTGAACATTATTTAGTCTAAAGATATACTGTATATAAAAAAAAAATCAGTATTACTGAACATTGTTTAATCTAAAAAAAATATATATATCATGTTTAACGATATGCAACATTTCAGGCAGTTAAATCTCAAAATATAATGTATATGTTTTCTTTTTTCTCAAGTATTGCCGATCAATATTAATACAAGTTAATAAATAGTATATATCATGGTATTTTGCTAAGAAGAATATATGAAGTATTAAACATGATAATAATTTTTTTTATTAGTGAAGCTTATTTACTGGATAGAAATTAATAGCTTACCAAATGTGAAGTAATTGATACATGACATTCGATATAAATATTATGTTTTATCTGCTCGGAAATGGCTGAATCAACGGAACTTTTGTAGATTTTTTTGCTAGAATTTATTATAACTAATACCTCTTTACCTTCTTCATGTTCTTTGTATACTGTTTAGATTACTCATCTAGTTGGAATGGCTGTCTAAGTGTCTTTTTCTAGAATTGATGTGCTCTTTGCTTCTATGCGTTTAGTTAGACGTACTTCGTGTTGATGGTATTATCCACGTTTGTGTTGTCAAAATACTTCACATTTGGATGATGTGATTCAGTCACAGTTCATCCTGAATCCAGCATGGTAATGTATTTCTTGATGAGTTCATTGTACCGTATAGTGTTTTTATGTTCTGTGTACTTATGCTCAATTCACAAAGACAAATTCCCCATATTTTCAAAAATACACATTTCTGTGCAGTGAAATATGTTTATCTAGACATATTCAACAGATTTTATGGAATTGTAATGAAAACAAGATATCCATATTTTATGAACAGGTTAACCAAAATATGTCAAATGTTACAACGACCCATGTCCGGCGCCATTACCTCAGGACTATGTCAATCCTGGGATTCCCACCCAAGTTGTTGGAATTTTAGTCCAATGCTCCACCGATTCTGCCAAAGAAGCAAACCCACGTTAGTTGCTGAATCTTCCGTCCAATGCTCCACCAATTCTGCCAAAGAAGCAAACCCGCGTTAGTTGCTGAATCTTCAGTCCAATGCTCTACTGACTCGGCTAAGGCTAAAGGGGGGTAATCCCACTGGCCAAGACCAGTAGCAGCATCTTGTATCGCACCTGGGGGGTCGTTCAAACACCATGCAAGCGGCTTGCAAGCGGCTTACCAAACTAGCCACTGTCTCACGAGTCGCATGGACCGTACATGGCACAGGGGACCAGTTTAGCTAAGCGGCTTACTCATCGCTTCTGTCTTTGAACGCGCCCCAGGCTGGGCTCCGGCTCCACAGAATGCTGGTACTACCAGGAGAGTTGTAACTCGCTATTCATGTACGAGAGTTACCGCCCCTGTAGTGCTGCAGTCTTTCTCTGGAATACCACCCATGTTATTTCTTACAGTTACGCCCATCCACACAACATTTGATGATTCAAGAATTCTAACTCACTATGCATTTACAGGAAGTTACCCACGACCCAGATTATTTCTGCTTACTATTATAATGTGCAATTTATATTGCACCAAATCCACCCATGAAAGCATTCTCAAAGTGCTACGTTATTACCCCGGTCAATGGATCTCTGTGCACTCAATTCCTTCTCAACTCCCTATGCAGAGGTTTGCCTCTGTGAAATGAGCATTGATTGTGTTAGTTGTGGTATCAGTTAGCAGTATATCGTCATCTTGCAGGCTGTTGTTTGAGGTTACTACCCCGCTCCATGTTGGTCATAAGAAGGCCGCAAAACAGAACATACTCGATGGTACATCTAAATGGTCGGCCAAAGTTGCCATCACAGGTACCCGTGATGACTTTCAATCAGTAAATCGGTTTCAATTTTCAATAACGTAATGCTTCTATTAACTCAAACACTATAATAAATTTGAGCACTTTTGTTAAGCAATAAAAACATACAGTTTGGTCATATTGTAATTAAATTATTCGAAAATTCATTTTTCTAAATTACCGTAGTTCATCATGTGTGTTAAAAAAATACACATTCTGTACAAGCTTCATGAATTCAAAACTTTAATTTGATTGTCCCTGAATATAAGATATAGCAAATAAATTTCAATGTTTGGATTTTCAAATTAGCTTAAAAACATATTTTCTTCATGTTTGAATTGATAGGATCATTACGGTAAAAGGAACATTACGGTAAAATGTAATATATGAACAACAACAAAATGTAATTTCCGAAAGACAGTTTTGGAATGCGTTAAATTTGCGCCTTTGTTTTCTCAACCAACAACACTTTTTCGTGGTCAGTTATTTCATTAATGTACTTTTGCATGAATAGCTTTCTCTTTGAAGACAAACTTTCTCTCATGCTATGTAGTCCTAGCACTGCTGTAAGTGTAGTCACTGTATTAGTCCTAGTATTTAAAGCGCTATTTACTCGTATATGTGTCCATTGCCCTGGCCTGGCGCCTTTGTATATCTTGCTTTTAATCATTCTTACTTACCGGTACCCATATTTGATCTATGCAAGTGCACTCATTTTTATTAAATTCATATGTGTATCAAATTATTCATTAAAGGTGCATCAGCAGAATATATATATATTTTGAAAGTTTATATCTCCACAGAGAGTGCTATGGTTAAATACCATATTACTTTATTTACTTTCTCTAAATATGACTTTACTTTCTCTAATTATGACTTTACTTTCTCTAAGTATGATGTAAATTATTTAGATTCCTGTCATAATTAGAGAAAGTATTTAATATAATATTGTATAATAGCCATGATATAAGTGAAATAATCTTGAAAGCGACTATAAACATGCTATAAGTATATATTTAAATTATATTCAAAGTAAATTTACATTGCATACATTATATGTATATTTAACCCTCTCCCTGCTGGATTATGCACAGTCACTGCTCTTTGGGGGCATCTCTGGTTGCATTCAGCATGGAGAGGGTTAATATGTCTTAGATATGACAGGACTTGCGTCATGGTGTCTGATGTTCTTGCAGTGATATGTGCCCAAGGTTTGATTGGTAAAGACAAAACTGGCACCAGCGACCCCTATGTAACTGTGCAGGTCGGGAAAGTCAAGAAACGAACCAAAACTGTGCCTCAAGATCTCAACCCTGTCTGGAGCGAAAAATTTTATTTGTGAGTTTTCTGAAACTAATATTTGTAATGCATACACATTTCCCTTTTAACCATCTCCCATCTGGATTAAAGGGCAAGTTCATAATGATATATAGGCCTCTTTTTTCAACATCTTTTGCTTTAAAAAAACCAGATATGTTTATTATCTTCTCAACAATATACAATTTGACATCATTTTTCAGTTCTTTGTATTTTTAATATTTAATTGAAATTCACAAATTAGAAACGTTCGATGAAGCGTACATTGGTTATCTTTCTTGATTATCGGGAACCGCATGACATTTGGCGCTCTAACTTGACCAATGGAAAGCTGCAAGTGCACATGCACATGCACATGCATTATCTCCAAAACAGCTAACATTCGGAACTTGGCGAAGTCAAATAGTCAACAAAGCATGTTATTTGATTGTAAAGATGACATATTTTTATACAGTCAAGTTAATAAATAATACAAATAGAAGTTTTATCCTTTTTTATTTTCATTTCAGTGAGTGCCATAATTCCTCTGACAGGATAAAGGTCCGTGTGTGGTGAGTTGTCTCCCTTGATTGGTCTTGCATTGATAGAAAATACACTAGATTCAGTCAGATTTTAACTTAATCTAAATTATTTAATTGTATCTGCTATCATACATATTGTAAAAGCAGATACAATTAAATAATTTAGACAGTAATTATGAAATGATTTATTTATTACATGATTAGAATAATATATTGACTCTTTTCCGTGAAAAAAAAGAAGAAGAAAAAAGTGGTATTGATTGCTATCACAGAAATTCTGCAGAATATTGACAATAAACTATCTAAAATTTTGAAGCATGATGGTCACTAGATACCAAACGCATCTCAGAAACGACATTTTATATTTGTCTATTAGATTATCTTTCTAAGGTTTCTCGATTTTGTTTTTCATTTTTGAATGCTTCTATGCCCCACTTAGTAGCCATGTGCTCACAACATCTTTGTTTGTATTTCAGGGATGAAGATAACGACTTGAAGTCTAAATTGCGGCAGAAGTTGACACGAGAATCAGACGACTTTCTGGGCCAGACTATCATTGAGGTTCGAACCCTGAGTGGTGAGATGGATGTCTGGTATAACCTGGGTAAGCTGGCTTCCTTCTCACTGCCATTACAGTGTTCCCTCGATATAACGCCCTTCGATGCACCGCGGATTCGGATATCTACGGGTCCAATGTGGTCCCCATTTTTAAAAAAAAATAAAATAAAAAATAACAACTTTTTTTTTTCTCCAATTATATTTGTTGTTTATAACGTGGGTATTATAACGCGGGTGGCATGTCATGGACCCCAACTTCAGCGTTATATCGAGGGAGCACTGTATTTCCATTGTATCAGGAATCTGACCAGAGGTGTTAATGAACACCACCGTGAAGCTTTCTACTGGCAAAGATTTTGCTGCCTATACTTTGTCAATACAGAGGGCATCCTTGGTCTGTCAGTAGTACCTGGTACTCACAGGTTTACTGCAACATTCAGCACCATGGATGTTGCAGGTTTCCTCCTCCTGTCATAAACTGACAAGCTGTGCTATAAGTGAAAGAATCTTGAAAGTGGCTCCAAACCCCAAATTAAAAATTAATTAAGAAATTATAATCACAGATTGTTGATTGTGAGAGTGTTCTAAATTGAGCTGACTAGTAAAGTTGTTGGATATTTGGGCGTGTAAGTATCTTTCACACGTTTCAATATTTGTCGTGTTTGGGTGAAAGATTCCCGCTGTGACGTAAAACAATAACTTCCTCACCTTTTCAATATCCTAGATTTATATGTTTATATAAAATGGTGCGGACATCATGCATTGGATTTCGAACGCAAATACTACGGTAAATAGAGATCCTGTCCTATTTTATTATTCTGTTTACAGAAAAGCGTACTGACAAGTCGGCTGTGTCTGGTGCTATACGTCTTCACATCAGTGTGGAGATCAAAGGAGAGGAGAAGGTGGCTCCTTACCATGTGCAATACACCTGCCTTCATGAGGTACGTCCTTACCATACACCTGCCTTTATGAGGTACGTCCTTACCATACACCTGCCTTCATGAGGTACATCCTTACCATACACCTGGCTTCATGAGGTATGTCCTTACCATACACCTGCCTTTATGAGGTACGTCCTTACCATACACCTGCCTTCATGAGGTACGTCCTTACCATACACCTGCCTTCATGAGGTACGTCCTTACCATACACCTGCCTTCATGAGGTACATCCTTACCATACACCTGGCTTCATGAGGTATGTCC
>JAVCKZ010053493.1:0-17116 GCA_034780755.1 Lepetodrilus elevatus | reverse complement strand
TTCCCCCCCCCCCCACCCCCACCTCACCCCTCAAATAAGTTGCAATTATAACATGGGGACCTATTATCGACTATCGTACGACAATCTTATCGAGTCTTATAGTATGGCTACGAAGTTCGTAAGAACGTTTCAAGAACAGGCCGCCTTGGTTGAATGACATGCACATCACGGTAACCAGATGTAGGATATATATATGTGTAAGGTAACATCTAACATAGATGTAAAGCTAAGTTCTATCTCATCATGTCACATGTTAAAATCAGGTTCTGTATATCTATACACCAAGGTTGCATAGTGTTTATAACTCATATTTATATTTATTAATTGTCTTTTTGATACAGATGTAAAGTACAGTTAATAGCATGTAACCGTTCATAGTGTATCATATATCTGAAGAGTACGAACATGTGGACATTATACTTTAATACTAATATTCCCAGTTTATGTACACTTATCTACAAGTTTGCCATTGTTAGCGGTAGGTGCACTGATGTACATCGACATCTAGACATACAGGAACGACTTCAACTTCGTATACGAATTTCAGATATGATTTGGTCGTTTGACCTATAATAGGAATCTAAACATGCACACTGGTATGGAGATTGAAAACAAAAGTATGTCATGACCAATATAGTACAATCATGTCCCATATGTTAGTCACGACATGCTATTACTGATGTGTCAAAATGCGGTGATTGACAGCTAGTGTCGATGTTATCGTCTGCTCATCATCAGCAGGAGGCCGTCCATCACGTGCCTTCTGGCAGGTGGTCTAAGCCTAGGAAGTTGCTATAGCAGCCTCACGACAGAGGGTCCACTTCCTGTTGTAATTGAATGTATGCCGGTGTGCTGATGCCAACCACTAATCTATGGTATGTGTATGATTGACTTATGTAACACTGCATGCCATTCGGATATGCCGCCGTTATCGATAAGCGCATCGCTTTGCATCACTATTCTGACCATAAGCGTGCAGATAAGTGGTTCCATTGCGCCACGCATATACCCGGAAGGATGGCATGGCCGTGTGAATGAGAACATTGTAGCTCTGGGAACGGCAGCTTGCGTTGTATACTCCCCAGGAGAAGGAGTATTGAGTGCACCCTCATCCATTGACCGGGGATATTAATATGATAATGTCTAATGGGGTTGGCTTTTAAACAGACAAATTCACGTTACTGCTTGTATACCATTTTTAAAAAATCATAAATAGTATGTTCTTTAAAGTTGTAATTAGAAATATATATCAATGTTCATGGTGATATGCTTCTACTCCAATAGTATGTGTCTTTGTATCTTCTCCTCTATGTATGTACGTATTGCTATGGTGTGTAATCACAGTGTATACTATATCAACATTCATACGCTGCACTATTTAGTCGTAGAGTATGTGTCGAAATGTCTACACATTTCCCGTGTCATATAAGTACAATAGAACAGAAAGTTCACCTCTAGAATTATGTATTTACCCTTAGAATAAACTATTAAATTTACATTTAAATTTCTTCAGGCAAACACTCTGGTTACATCCTTATCGTGAGTGCATACAGACAATCGGCAGTTAAATTTTAGTGATCGTAGAGTACGTGTTATGATCGAGAATCCACGAACTGCTGTAGTGTCCCTTGACATGAAAATGTTCAAATGTCATCCGGCAGTCTACGGCAGTAAGTGCGTGTTGATGTAGAGTGTGTGTACACTTCCCCAGTTCGCTGTCTGCTAAACCAGCCAGTGTTAGTCTGTCCCCGTACGTTAGCCCATCAGAATCTCCACCTCTTTCTCTCTCACCCACTTCACTTAGCTATAACATGATCAGTTACCTCAAGAATTTACAAATATTGGTATTTTACAGATACGGCTTCGTAGATGGGTTTTCCATTGAATTGAAATCGGGGATTTATCCCTAGCTATTTGCATGGATTCCAAAAGGATTATCGGCCAATAATATGACAAGTTTCATGACAGGTTGGGCTTAACTTGGCTTGGGGGGCACTTGGCGTAGTCTTATCTTGTAATGAGAAATGCATATCCATTGGAGGTTCTGGGCAAGGGTCGGGTGGAAATAGACCCCTGGGTACCTGTGAAGTGGGGTAGGGGGAGGTGTGTGGGGTTCTATTGTTGGTTTTGTAACACAGACCATCTCAGAGATAGAAAGCAATACAAGAAAGCCCCTTGACACCGAAACTACTTCTCACGTCGAAGACATGGAAATATCGTTCATCTATACCAGAGACAAGTACTTGGGGGTGGCTTCGGCGAATTGTAGATGGGTCGGTCTTGAAGTGCAAGGTGTGTTGTCCCACACAGTTACCGCCCGGGGGGTGACATATCGCCGTGCGCTTGATCGTGACTCCGCAAGGACTTGGATGTTTTACGATTATACAATATTAATTCAAATACTATTTTTTTGTTATCGCTAGTCCATCATGATGAGTGGTGTGCAATTCCGATGAAGATTTGCGTAAACATGTGTGTAGTGGGTGCAGCTGAAAAGCATGTCGCAATTACGGTGCCGCACTCGATTATTAGTTCAGTAAACATCCACGCAATTGGCATAGCCATTTCTATGACACTGATACGGGTTAAGAAGGAGCTTCCTCTAATAATATAAGTTTGTTTTGTTAAAGGAATACGTGAATACTAGCACATTCAAACGGCTGCTGTTGTTGATCGTTAGAGCCTACTACAATGTTATCTTTACAAAATGAAACATTCGTTAATTAAAATAACTTCCGGTTTTGTTTTCTTTATTATTTTATGAACACCGTCCATGGAATTACCGTACTGTATTGGTTTACTGAAATGCTTTCAGTGAACATTTCCAAACGTTATTGCAGAACAAGATTACATTAGGAATGATATGTTTGGAATGTAATCTCGTTATGATTCTAAAAGAATGTGTGAACACGGTAGTATATAGATCCGGTTTTCACGTTGCATTGTGCAAACTCATTCTGGACAAATGTAGAATGTCTGCATCCCAGGTAAAGTTGATAGTAACCGAGTAATGTATCTGATATTCCACGGATTAGATGTCTGTATCCGTCCATAATTCCGGGATGGTTATAAGTGCAGAATAAATAGACTTATAACTATCTAAAGAGGTGTTTAGACCTGTCCAGTTGTATGTGGGTAAAACTACTGGGTATAGTTGAAGGTATGCAATTAATTACAGAGGAACGCAATGTTGTAGGATTGTATTTAACTCCATTGTTGTTAGATTAATTCAAATGTGTGTGATACTGTTTCAGGAAGTAAGCATAATAGGAAGGGCCAATGGCAATACAGACTATTAAGGCTGATACATATATACTGAGCATTGTGAAACACATTGCAAAATATGTCGATGGATTAGACGCAATTCACTTCCATACGAACATCCTTTGGTGCAATAGTATAACGAATTTGGTTGACGTACTATTTCAACATTTCGTACAGGCAGGTTTCCTGGGACACTTAGCGCTAGAGATGTTGCGAGTTTCCTCCTACCCTTAACAGATAGTCCGTGATATAAGTGAAATAATCTTGAACGTATTTCAACCGGACTTGAGTTGTACGATACAAACACTCTTGTTACCATGTCTAACAAAGCAAACTAATTGGACACTACTAAACACTTTTGAAAGTGAGACTGAGAGAATGCTAGCAACGAGGGGGTCTGACATGAACGTTGGTCAGTGGGGACTGGACCGGCCTATTTGAAAGATCACCTGGAGAATGGACATTTCGGGCCTTTTATCTCTCTCACGCACCTGCCTTGTTGTCCATCGTCAGATCCCACTCAGATAGGGGCACTGGTTGGTGATGGGATGGCAAGGGGGGAGTCAGAAGGGACGCATAATTGGGAGGGGTTCCAAGCAGATGGGACACGCGTCCCTGGACACCCGGATCTGGTCAAAGGGGACCCAGTGAACGACACAGGACAGGACAATTACAACCGAAGGCTTCATTAAATACCAATTTCAGTCATCTTAAATTAAGTCCCCTAACTTGCTGGTAATTGCGGCGGTTGTTACACTTGTTTCCATTGGTCGTATTCCGTAGCGTCTGGAAACGGCATGAAG
The DNA here is from genome assembly GCA_034780755.1 of Lepetodrilus elevatus. Lineage (NCBI taxonomy): Eukaryota > Metazoa > Mollusca > Gastropoda > Lepetellida > Lepetodrilidae > Lepetodrilus > Lepetodrilus elevatus. The sequence continues at coordinate 13,049 of JAVCKZ010053493.1, read as the reverse complement.
ACAACCCTGGTCAACTACGAGTCATTAGAAGCCGGTTGTCGGTGGCGGGTAACGCCCTACCCACTCCGCTATACGACCCCCTCCTCTGGGCAGTTTGTTTAAATATTGTTTGTAGTCTCTGTAGATGAGGTATATAGTCAATATGTGTATCATCTTAAGGACACATGATTATAACCCGGACAAACACAAAGCCGCCTCTCACGAAGTAGCTTTGTCTGGACTTACAGCGCTCTTTCTACCGGACCGGTGATAATACTGGATTTATCATATGCGGCCAAGGCAGTAAATCACATATAGCAAATATAATGATTTGTTTATTGAAATGGGGGGAAGTCTGGGGGTATACTGGTTATTGTTATGGTCTGGCTGGGTATCATCCTTCAGAAAACTGCAGGTAAATGTTAGGGCATTATTTGGATAGCCCTGCAGGTAGACGAATGAAGACGCAGGTATCATTCAGAAAACACACAAAGGATGGCTTTCTTCAAGCGAAATATGTTTTCGGTCAGTGACACGTCAAATAATGGTCCATTCCTTTCCTTGAATAAACTATATTTCGCATTGTTGAGCAATGCAAACTTCGCATGTTTAGCCCGTGTATTCTAGCATGGTACAGAAACATATCAACCAATTCAATTTAACATGTGTGTCTAACCTCATTTCACGCCTCCTACTCTAGAGGTTGGCCGTGATTTCATGAAGTTTTTTTTGCCTTCAATTTAATGTTTTTACTCTTGAGTCACAGTATATCTTTGCTATATGCGTCTATTCAATTTGACGATGATGTGTCAATGATTTTGTGTGTGTGTTTGGATTGAATAAGTCACGACTCTCTCACAATGACTATGTGTGTGTTTTGAAGAGGAGTTTAACCTTCCTGACTTCTAGGCAATGTTATCCCTTATTTTTGTCCTGTTCACACCGGGTTGCGAACTTTTGGAAATGGTTAGTGCACGGTACCCGCTGATTGTCTAACCCAGTGGTTGTAAGAGAAAATAGACATTAGTTAGCAAAGTATACATACCTGTCTAGTCGCCACTGTCCACAGTCGTACCGTAGTTCAACATCAACGCTGTTTATCGCCGTATTTGAATACTACTATATCATGTGACCATGCATACAATACAAGGACTAAACTAGTATGCTATTAAACTTATATTTGGGATGTTTAATTCATTTTTTACCACACTGTATTGTGTTTATGCTATGCAAAGTGCTTGAAAATCGCCATAAAGTAATAGTAGTAGTACGTAATTTCATCTTTATAACGAATGTATGTATGTATGTGTGCATGCATATGTGTACATGTGTGTGTATGTGCGTATGTGCATGTGTGTATGTGTACACGGTCTATTTTGCTAGAAAGAACAATTAGACATATTTGGAATACAAATACTAAAATAATCTTAAAATAAGTAGTCTCTGGTATTAAACACTCAATATACAATCACTATCTGATTACAAGAAACATGTGCACATATTGAGTGATTGTCAGTGTTATCTCCCTTGCATCGCCTTTGCGTGGGAGTCTAGAATGTTAATTAAACCTTCAGGATAACTACGAGTTGTGAAAGAGACATGTTCCACTAATACCAGTTAATGTGTGGTGTCAATAGACGACTTCTTATTAAGGTGTCACCTATACACCTGCGTTCATAATCCAGTATTGCCAACCCCCAGGGTACGAATACAGAAGCCCTTAAGACACCCGAACGTGATGTTCTTTAGTTTATATAAATGCCACGCTACTTGTGGCAAACCTCAGTCAAATCCAATGAACATTAACTACGCATTTCACTGAGTTTTTTTGTTTAGTTATATATCTACTGAAGATAGTTTACATATAAAATCATATTTACATATAGTACATATAAATCATATTTACATACTAGTATATTACATATAAATCATATTTACGCTACGGTGTGCGCCGTGAAGCAAATGTTTCAGATTTACTCCGTGTATGGCCACGGTTCGTTGAGATACCTGTATCCAACAACCTCGGGCAGTTTTCTAGGCAATGGAGCATTTGTTATCAGAGATTATATCTGCAACTAACGATTGATGGTGCTATGAATCATGATACGTCCTGATAGGGAATTATTTGTTACTAAAACATTATACACACGGAAGTATCTCAAGTCTAAGAAGTCCGGTCCATTACCGTAGTTAACGATGCTACCGTACGTCCAACTGCATTCTTTGAACGACGAACGTCCTGATTTCATACGTGCATGCTTTGACTGATGTATCGAATGCTAGATCATCGCACTGAGATAGTCCAGTGTTCTTAGTTGATGTTATACAATATGCGTGTACGTCGCATACGCCAGCAACATTACTTTACGTTCGTAGTATTTTATTGACATGCCCTTTAGTGTTAATACAGGTATTTCGTATTTAACTCGATTGTCAATGCGAATGCTATGTCTTCCCCCTTCAGTAATGAAGGGATGGCACTCCCGATATACGTTTCAGATTATAACACAATATAATACTCGTAAATCACACTCCGTTGCCCTCGGAACTCGTGTAGAGATGAGTTTAACTAGGTAAGTAATGAATACAACTGAACGACCACAACATGTCACAAGACAACCCCAAACCGCAATGTCGGCAAGGTAATATTTTTCAAAATGTCAAATTATATTTAAGGCGGATCTCTTCGTTCCTACTACGCTTCAGTTCCGCAATGTCAGCTAAAGGCATTAAACTGCTAATCTGGCAAGGCAGGTATGTTACGGTTCACTGGACGACAGGTAAAGGGAGATAATTCCTGCCGTCTAGATGAGCTACATCTCCAGGAGCAGACGTGAGTGGAGATTCCTAGCTGTTTGTCAAGGATCCGTTCATTCATCTCTTCTCGATCGACCTTGGTCCCGTGCAGACTATATTTACCTATCGTTACGTCTCGGAATAATGTCTTACCCAGGGTTTACACACACAGATCAAACAAGTAAAAACCTGGCCTGAGATTGAAGGTACGTCCTAGTTTCAGGTGCGAGAATCAAGGTGTACTTTTTTTTTGAAGATCCTTGAGTAAATTCTAACGCCAGGGAAAGTTAGGTAATTCGGACAGTGGGAAGTCGCGACAGTATCTCCTGCGGACGACTATCAGTGACCCGAAAGAGAGTGGAGTATGTTCTCCCTGGCTATTGTCTCTTCGCCACCGGGTTGACCAATCAGAGGAGCGAGCCGGACGTCAGTCAAACGTGTGGTGTTCTGGAGTGGGAGGGACTAGAGCCCCCGACAACAGGGCCTGCACCGCCTGCCTCTCAGTATAGACAAATCTGGCCTGGAGCTCTAGTGACGGAGAGCAGACTGCTCACCTCGGATCGATTTTTACCTGTCGGGACGACACCGGTTTCGAACTTCGTCCAAAAAAAAAGTTTGTCATTCCTCTGAAAGATCATCGCAGGAAGGAGTGTTTTAAGGTTTTACTCCTTTAAAAATAAGCATCCCTCGCAATGATGAGTGAGTCCCCACGTGTTGGCCCAGCGAGGAGGGAAACATAACCTTGTGTCTCCATGAGGGAAGACACACCCCCCGAGAGCGCGTCCGTTGATGTAGGGTGCGTGATTCCACCCCTAGGAACAGACTCCCCACCCCCCAGACCAGCCGGGAAACTCTACAGTTTACAGACTGGCTAAATCTACCCGGATACCTTTACTAGGATTATATACTCTCTTTTTTTATAAGGATGTGATATTTTTTTATAATCTGTTATCAAACCTTGCTGGAGTACTTGATAAAAAAAGTTTGGAAGCTGAAGATCCTAAAGGCTTGTCAACCTGTGTTTTGAAGGTTCAACGGTAACACTTGGATTAGCCCGTGTAGAAAGTGTCCATATCCAACCGTATTACCTACCTGCCTACCCTCATATCTATACCTACACCTACATACCCAGTACAGAGTGGATCAAAGAAGCGGGAGTGTGTTATATAGCTCGCTTGTCTTCGAGTACCTCTTACTGACGCCGGATTTTTTGTGAACGCGGATTAATACTTATATTTTACTATTCGGATGGAACACAAAGTGTATTATTCTATGTGAAACTAACTCTTAGAATGGAAGCTAGCGAACCATCCGTGTGGGATGTTGGCACACTATGAGGAAAGGAGTTTTTCCCTGGGAACTGAGCCCCTTCAGGTAACTATAGTCAGCACCTTTGGTACTTCTATGTCAACGTTTATTTTTCTCATAGAATATTCAGCTTTCAACCTGACACACGCCCACGCAAGCGAGGTTAGTTTGACCACTTTGCTAGGATTCATGAAATTATTTTTCGTTTTCGCGTTCTCTCGCTATTCTCGGAGGGCATGTTTGCAACGTGACTTCTTCTCCGGTTGTTGAATTTAAGCATGTCAGCTACTTTGCTCTTCCGTCCCGTATCATCCCCAGAATCCTATACATGCACCCCCTCGCCCCAATCGTTCCCTGTGTTCTACTGTGATGATATACAAAGCATTAATGAGAAAACATACCTGCATTTGGTATATGTTTACATACATTCCGTATAATGGTGTTAAAAGTTGAGAGAGAAAAAAGACAGCGACTTTAATTGAACACGCAATGCAGCTCTCCCATCCTCGGAGGTATTACATCGAATTATCAAATTTAAAAATAGATGACCGTAAAACGAATATAGGAACGCAAGTTGACACAAGAGTCGACTATGTGGACTTACTGGAACACTTGCGGTTGGCGGCTACGCAATGGGGTTTTAAATCTAGAACTGCTGACGAGCGAATAATTCACCAGTGTCAGTGGGACGTCTACCCGCTTGCCTTGGCTGTGTTCGGATGGCAATGGTTGGTTTAGTGTTGGTCCTGTGGCAAGCGCATTTTACTGGAAACTCACATGTTTAGCCTACGTTTGTCTGTTGACACTTTCTGGTAAATATAATTAATTTCGCAAGGATCTATTACGTAGCGAATAATTAAAACAGCAAGATGTTCCTCACCGTGTTCATGACCCTAACATTAACACTAACAGCACCGTATATGTCATGATCATGATGTACTGTCATATCATTGATTGTTTATCTTTATGTTAAGTACTGTCATTCATCGTACGTCACTAATGTATTCTGAGACCCGGAGGTATCTTCAGACATTGTGTATATCACGGTAAGCGATGATTTTACATATCAATGCCGGATACCTCAATGAAATAGTTGGTGTCAGATGTGACAATGGATGTCATTTGTCGGTCCAATATCATCGCATTAATCATAAAGTGTGACACGATCAGCGACAACGGAAACATGTATTTTAAAAGGCATCTGAAACATCTTGCCCAAGGCAAACATCCAATGTTTCCTGAAACGAGCACCGGGATATATATATCAACGCACTCTCAGATTGTCTGGCGAAGCTACCCATTGAGATATCATAATGTTTCGACCTATTTACATAAATTGCATCTGTGGAACGTTGTCCTTTAATAATGGTGGCATGCTATATCTGGGATAGCCTAGCATTTCAAGCATGACCGGGATTAAGCGGGCATATCAGCAGCGCTTAGCAGTGTGCAACGTTCGTAACACTTCTTGCGTCTTAAACATAACTCTGTTGCCTTTCTCGTGACCACGTCACCACCTGATCGTAGTATGACATCGCTGCGGTGTAATATTGTTGGTAAGTTACTTTGAAATTAGCAACAGGTGAAGATAGGTGTAAATTACACAAGAACAGGTGGAACGAGTATGGATTACATGACGACGTAGTATTATAATATACCCCACACGTTATGCATATCCTAAACTTGCTAGATAGCCATAACGCATTCTCTAACCCGGTTTCACACATTTTAAATAGCATCCAATGCGCTATCTTCCATGCACTACAGGAATTATCATTCGTGTATTTATACACATGCTACCCCCCATTTCGAAAACAATATGTTTACAACTGTAGTTAACTAACCAGCGTGACTATTGACGTATAAAAAAATATACGAGGATCTACATTGTCGACATATTCATCAAGTGTGGCATTGTATTGGATTATTTTGATAACACGTAGCCTTGAACTTAGCCATTGCCCATTATTTATATTAATCTGGATCCATGGTTTGTATTCATGTCTGCTGTGCTAGATTCGCACACGGGTTTACTGGCACAGGAGTGTTGCATAGCAATTTGCAAATGACGGGTGTATTTTGGTTTTGTATAGAATGAATTGAGCACTAGCTACTGCTCCGTAGTGCATAGACATTTGGCCAACTGCATGGGCTTTGTTGTATGTATGTCATCGTAAGTCTAATACTAATTAGATCGTGATACCGGTATTTAATAATTGGCCGTCTGTTGTTTCAATGCATATCGCATGCTACTTATGATTTATCAATGCACCTACATTTCGTTTTATTGCCAACGTTGGTATGCATGTGTTTAGCAATGTTGCCTTTTTTTTAAGATTTTTTTTATAGGTATGATAGTTGAAAACATGTATCCAGGACTATGAACTTATATACTAAATATATGACATATGTACTTTGTAATACATTGCTTATATTCTTTCATCTCTTTTACTCGTGTTGCAAATTATATATGGCTATGCGTTACCTTATTTTCTTCAAACTGAGCTTCACATTTCGAATACATTTAGATATATGTACAGTGCTGAAGCATGGGTAACACGGAAACAGGGTCTTCAATGTAGGTGCATTTCTCGTTTTGTAACTACTCGATGTCAAAGGTTATATTACGCTGTTCCAAACCGGTTAACGTTTTGTTCTTACCTTAAATTAGGCTGCGTTCTTTGGGGATTATGAGTTCATTTACTACAGGGCTAAGTGAGGAATGTGGCTGTCCATCACGCGTGTACAAACCTCGTAATAGAGGAACAATTATGGACGTGCCTGCACTATTATAATTCTCACGACCACAAACACTAACCCTACATCGGGTGTATACGGGCAATGTCAACCTCAGCTATTACTTAAAATAACCTTCAATTCCAGTAATAGGCAATCTGGAATCATGTTCTTGCATATAATGTATTGCATGTAAACTCCCTTTAGATCTAATTCAACTTGCAACGCTAGCATGTTAGTCCAATTATAGGCACTTACACGATGTCTCGCGTCATTAACCAGACAGTGTTCGATGGAGGAGCGCTGATGCATCTGTTTCTGATGTGAATGTGACTTCATTGCAGAATTACTGCAGCTCTCTCGGCAGAATGAACAGTACGAGCATGTCATAGTATGTTACGGTCATTCCTTGATAGTATACTAGTAATGTATTTGTATTCCTGAACTTGTGTTGTAGTACAGTAGACGGGCCAGACTCTTCATTACGTAGATCAGCTGCTCCATGACTCGTCAGTACCCATGGTGAATGACAACTAGTTGACAGTAATTTACCGTGACAGTAGCCATGTGACTGCATATTAATGTTTTCGATCATTCGACAACGTACATGTACATGTATCGTGTCATCGTATACCCATTTAATTAGGTGGAGTCCTGGACGTAGTTGAGGGGGTACTGTGGTACACAGAGTGTAGAGGGTACATTATGTGGTACTGGCTGTCATCAATACGGGAAGAAAAATCAGTCTGAACAGTATATTGTCAAGCAGGCGTCATAGGTAGAAAGTCACGTTTTCAAAACAACTACTAGTCATTTTCTAGACAATTCGGACTAACTGCAGTGTTTAGTGTTCAATTAGTGAACAAACACGATCCGACTCTCGGCGATCCGACTCGTACAATTGCCATTTTAGCATTGAAGGTGCTGTGATACCCGCTGCTTCCTCTGCTTAGAGAGAATGTGCCAATGTACGAAAGAAACGTATTCGCAGGTTGTTATGTAAAGTTTAGTGTTACATAACACGTTGCCTATTTGCATAGTTGAATGAGTAAAGTTAGTGTGGTTTTTCATGAACTCAAATTGAACGATGTATTTCAATTCTTTAGCACTTTTGGAGAATTACAAAACAAAACACTTGTCTGAACTTGGAAAAGCCACAGCCCATTCATACAATAGTACGCGAGATGTGTCACTTCGCTAAATGTTACAAATCGTGAAAGGGAAAAAATCAACACGTGTTGTTTACAATGGAGACTGGCGGCGTGTTGGCACAGTGGGTGGGGAGTCGAACCGCAGACGCAACACTGGAGAGGTCAGTGGCCGGGTTCGGGCCTGCGTGCACGCGTCTGGGCGCACCACCCCGCCGACAGGACCAGCTTAGAGGTTCCCTCTCACCTGATATAACTCTCTCTCACAGTGGATTAACACACCTGTACTGAGTGGGTCACGCCCACTCGTGGGGAATTCCCGTCAGAGGCTGGGGAACATTGGGGCTGAGGGCACGTCGCAGACTCAACACACACACTCGGAATTGGTAATTTGTCAGAGATACGTGATGCTGGCTTGATATTGCCCTGAGGGGAATGTTGACGTCTGGCTATCTTTGAGGCAACAGTTGGAGCTGTATCCAAACATAAATATTTTAGAACTGACGGACTTTTGGAGACAGCGCTGGGAGTACGTACACAGTTTTACGTTTCTAGTGTACATGTGTAGTTTCGTATGTATAAATATACATATTGGCAGAACAGTTTGTTGCAAATTTACCGCAGTTTTATTTTTTCTCCCCACATTCCATTCAGAACAAACTAGGCGCAGTATGTTACCTCTGGAATGACAATATAATTTGTCATGTTGGCGGAAATGTTTGTATCCCATACATGATTGGGTCATGACATGTGGTATTTTTATTTTTTAAAGTTTATTTAAAATGTATTATTATTTTAACCGGATGATTATTTAATTTGTTTTTGGTTAGTTACTTTTATGTTTGTTTTAACGCGGAAAGAACCGGTGCGTATCGTAATTTGAATATATGTGTTGGCGAAATGGAAACATCCACCTACACTAAGATGTGAACAAGATTAGCAAAGTCCTCCCCTAGAATACAAACGTGGCCATGCGTGACGGATTCAGGTCTGCTCCTGATGCAACTCTTCCTACAGGTTACCCCTTGATGGATCTGCTGTCGGAGACCTCTCTGTACCTGGGAACATTCCCACCTGGCGAAGGTGTTCTCGATTAGTCCCCCACTTCACGGACAACATGCATTGGACACTTTGCCTTAAGCACCAGAATTGTCATCCCACTGCTAGACTACAAATCCCCGAGGTTTACACGGGACGTCTTTCCACGCCTTTAATGACTGTCATCGCAGAAGACTCACAACCACGCGTGTTTCTTTCTGAAATACGATAGTTGGTATATCAGTGCGTAATTAGTTCGTATCTTGAATAAAAATCACTTCCTATATTCAAAATGCGTGTAAGATAGTCACCACTGCTCCTTCGTTGAGTATTATATTTCGTTTACATCTCAGAAGCTTAATCGTTAACGTTTGGTTTATGAAGAGTCGGGTGACGCGATGGCGACGATAGGGCACCCACGAAACAAGTGGGCACTCCCGCACAAACCTATAAACTGTATACCCATGTACACCTTCGATCACAATGTATCTGTATTAAAACGAGTGCAATTACGAGAAATATACACTGCGACTTGGGGAAGGATGAAACAGCAAGGGTTCTCTTGTAAATGCTAGGATACGGTCAGCGAGCATGAGGATAGTATAACCATTTGTCCGGTTACGTTAGACATGTAGGAAACAAGACGCCTTGTAGAAGACAAGTAAATTACGTCGATTTAGTTCTCGTGTCAACTACTTGGGCGGAAAAAAATGAGGTTGCGCAAAGCATGCCAGAAATGTGTTACGCAGGGCAGGGTGAAAGCTTGTCAGAAACTGCAACAAGTCATGTAGATTTGCTGCTGGAACTTACAAGGGAGATAACTTCGCGTTAAGACGCACGTGTATGTTCGAAGCGAGACGATGGACTTTTGAAGGTCGCTCTGATTTATGGCATTTATGAAGCAGACTGTATAGTTAGTAATGAGCGCGTGCTTTGTGTGGCGGGAGCAGGTAGTAGAACGAGCCTGTTGCACCTCACTGACTGTGAATGCAGCTCGGGACAAGAGACTTTCCTCCGCATAGTCGGCCTTTCTATAGAGCACCGCGATATGTAACCTGGTGTCTCTATAGCACCAGAACAACACGCTTCAGGTAGCTGCAGATATTTTATAATATTAATAAAAAATGTATTTATATGACATTTATAAATCCTGAAAGCCATTGGGTCAGATTCTACCCTCTAGCTAATCGCAGGTCTTTGCGTCGCAGAGTTATTTTCTATTTTACTTGGAATGCCCTCACTTTCATAGCTATGATTAGATGTATCCCTTTAACTGGACTATTCTGCGCCACGTTCACACGCATTCAGAACACAGATACAAACACACCCATACACACACAAACACACACATTGTATAGGATATCCAGCAACTCGGCCTGTGTTGACCGTCAACAAATGTCTATATTATGTCTAGTTTATGAGAGAGAAAAAAAACAAGTTCTGGAATTGTTTGTTCAGAGTTGCTACTGTTCAGATCGACTGTCATGCCAAGAATGTGATCGGATCTTTGCATTCCTGTCCTCGTATGCGGGAAGCATGCCACTATCCTATATGTATAATATCAATTGTAAAAAATTATCGCAACTCATAAAGCTAATCACTGTATCCATCATATAAGATTACACATTTCTGCACCGGAAATAACGCGTCACTTATATTATGACTGTAAAATGCGCTATGAATGAAAGGTTTGTCTTCGTCCATATATAATACCTGAATGTCAAATCACGAATCAGTAATGTTGGCGACGAACATTAAGTGAACTTGACAGAATGAGCATATCCATGTGCATGTATGTATACGAGTGTGTTTGTTTAATCAATATAGGTAGTTGCTTTACAATAGTATATAGGATCGTATTGAACTTCATTGTCGTACAAACTGTCATGTTTGGTCAATTTCCAATGTGCTTTAATCCAAAGCTTTCATTAATTCGCCATCATATGCCGACCAAACGTGCACTGGCATACTATGTGATGCAATATTTAGAAGGATTATGACAGGTAGGTGTACGTGAAAAAGGCCTGCTTTTCTGAGGGTATTAATTCGTTCTTTGGCGCACCTGCCTCCAAACGTCATTGCTCCAGTCAGGTATTCTATGTATATACTATAGTCTACATTTCTATAACACGTGCGTGGTATGTCATGTCAAACTCATTCTACATCTCCATGATAATGTCCGCTCGTCGTACCCTGGGAAATAGTAGGTCATAATCTTATTATATTTAGCACGTTCTTTGATACACGTGGATATCCAAGCAAATGGCTGAATGAAAGGTCCGTCGGTGTTGATGTAGGCACAAGCTAATATATAAACGTTAATATTTAGCAAAGTCAAACAGGATACCGTTTTATCCGTATCCTGGGTTACGTGTTTGAGAAAAGATGAGAAAGTCCAAGCCTAGCGGTGTAATCAAATATTTGAGTGTGTAAAAATTCCCCATCTCTGCTTCACGGACACTAGACGGGCGATTACCTCTTGCTTTGATCTCCGACCACATTTACTAATTAGACGTTAGCTGTGACTTCCTTGACTTTCTCTGTCCACGATTGTTTGGGAGCGGAGGTAAAAAGCTTACACTGGAGTGGTCATCACTGGGTTTTGAGTCTGTGTGTCTGAGCGAGAGGTTAACCATGTCTCGGGTCCATCCACCGACATGCCCATTAGCGACCTCTGGTCAGCGGCGGTCTGTCCAGCCAGTGAGTACTACTGTCTGGCTGGTGTCAGATGGACAGGGAAGAGGTCATCACGGCGTGCTTAGAACCTGACTGAAAACAAACTGAGATGATCAGTGACGCTCTAGAGGTCAAATTTAAAAATCCAGAACACACCCTTTCTTTGGTTTCTGCACTCTTCGAAATTTGTTATTAAGAAGTCGTTCACAATCGTTCGTACGCAAATAGATGAGAGCAGTCTTGACAAAAGTGTATTTAGAATGTCCTAATAGTTCCTCTTAAGGTTAAACCAGGTGTCATAATGCATACGTATATATGCAGTGGTATACATTTCGGCTATATCATTGATCTTACTATTTTTAGTTTAATACATTATACACATACATTATATAAGTTGACATGCTATATGTACAGCTGCGTATACGATTAAAGTAGGATGTGCATACAAAGTGTGTCTCCAGGCCAGGAGCGGCTGCACACAGTAGTTTGAGTATGACCACGATACAACTGAGTCGTACTATTATGTTGCTGTTGCTGATATTGATAATAATATTGACGATGATGATGATGATGATTATTATTATTATTAATATATTATTTGTATTGTATTATTATTATTATTATTATTATTATTATTAGTAGTAGTAGTAGTAGTAGTATTAGTAGTAGTAGTAGTAGTAGTAGTAATAGTAGTATAATCAGTAGTATAATCAATAGTAGTAGTAGTAGAAGTAGTAGTAGTAGTAGTAATAGTAGTAGTAGCAGTACCAATTATAATGTTAGTAGTAGTAGTAGTAGTAGTAGTAGTAGTAGTAGTAGTAGTAGTAGTAGAAGTAGTAGAAGTAGTGTAATCATTAGTAGTAGTGTACTCATTATATGATGATGCTGGTTGTTGATAATGGTGCTGATGCTACTGCTTCTGATGATGATGATCTTACGGTGATGATGTTAATGATGACGTTGTTTATTTCGCAGGTTGTTGCCGTTGCTGCTCGTCATACTTCTGAGTATCATAGGCGCTAACGCAGTAAGTAATTATACCTTTATACGTATCTATGTCCTGATACATTGATTTACATGCGGAGGCTACCCTGCTCCAACAGCAGATTGATATATAGCTTCCTTCATTTCTTCTTATTATTATTCTGCATCTTCTTCTTCGTCTTCCTCTTCATCCTCGTCCTCTTCTTCTTCTTCGTCGTCATCCCTTCACTTTTGTCCATCTTTTTACCCTTCTTCTTCTTCTCCTTCGTCTTCGTCTTCACCCCTTTCCTTTTTTCCAACTTTTTCCCCTTCTTCTTCTTCTTCTTCTTCTTCTTCTTCTTCTTCTTCTTCTTCTTCTTCTTCTTCTTCTTCTTCTTCTTCTTC
>JAVCKZ010053482.1:0-17118 GCA_034780755.1 Lepetodrilus elevatus | reverse complement strand
CTCTGAATCAAACAGAAATTTAAGGATACGATCCTTTGTAACGTCGTATTAAGATTTTCTTTGGATTTGTAGTCATTATAAGGCATAGACTTCTGTTAGCTTATCACTGGAATTACATATGTTGGCACAACGGCAGTAAGCAGTCTAAACATGACATGTGTTCTATGCCAGACCTCGGCGCTATGTTACACCTGAAACCAGTTTGTACATCCTTGGTATTCCAGGTTTCCTATCTCGCATCTGTAGACAGACACGAGTCTATACACAGCAGCTGCCAAATTACAGTGCATGTCACGATGTGAACATTCGGTTATGCATATTCTATTATGCACACAAACTTGTGTCATACTTATTCCTCATACTCATTCTAAAACAATTGTTTCTATTCCTAGTCCTAAAATATTTTATCCCACTATTAGTGGTCATAAAATATTTGTTTTTGATTCTAAAATACCTCTTTCTATTGTAAGAAAACACCTGCTTCTATTCTGAGTCCAAAGACTTCATCCTACAATTAGTAACTCACAACATACTTACTACAAAAACTAAAAAACTTGTCCAAACTGTCCTAAAATAATACACCCTACTGCAAGTCCTACAATACTTGCTCCTGCTAGTCCTAAAATACCCATTCCTATTCATAACCCTAAACTATACTAGTTCCTTGCATCCTAAAATACTCCAGGGTTAGAAGTTCCCACTAGCCTCCTAATGTTAAAGGTATACGGGCTAGTAGAAATTTCATGTTTTGTTAATTATCATTATTCGGGCGAATTAAAAGTTAAAAAGTTTTAAAAGTTAAGTTCTAACCCCGATACTCATTCTTCCTACTAATAACCCAGTACTGACACACTTTTCTCCCCAAGCCTTACCTACTTAACTCACAATTACTGGGCCTTGGCCTATCTTATAACAGTTTATCATTACAGTTTAGCCGGGTCAGATGATTCGAGACCGCCTCCTCACCAGACAGTTATCTGGTGGCACTCAAAGAGGAAATTAACCACACACGGGCGTTAGTTTTATTGGAGTGCTGTTTAATAGACAGAAAACAATGTTCTCGTGAATGTCTTTGGGTTAATGGCGATTAAAATACAATAAATACTAACAGCTCTGCAACAGGATACACAGAGCATAATATTATCAGTACTACTAGTATACATATACTTTTAAGGTTAAGTATGTGTAGCCATGTGATATTTAATTAACCCTCTCCATGCTGGAAGCAGCCATAGATGCCCTATGGAGCAGTGTCTGTGCCTAATCCAGCAGGTAGAGGGTTAAAGATGCACTGGCCTGACCAGAGGGGTTACCCCTTTGGCTCAGCTGGGAGAGCATTGTTACACTCACAATCCAGCAACTCAGGTTCAAATCCTAGGATCGGTATGGTCTATACATTGCAAGTATTAGTACTGGCATGACATCATGATTAGCATAATATAATTAATATGCATACAGACAAATTAATACGATAATTGAAGGCAAAAATGTTACTTTCCATAAAGCATAATACTGATAAATTGGGGGACTCATATTCCCAATGTGGTGCGTTTAGTTATGGATGTAATATACGCACGCCAAGCAGTGTAAAATAATAGTTTAGTATCAGGAACATGAAAGATACGTATGATTTTCTAGATCTTAATTGAATTTTATGGCTAGAAAGGAGAAAATTATCTCCTGTACTTTTTATTTTTGTGAGAGAAATATTATTTTATTAGATTGATGAGGTATATATTTTGAAAAAAATTACAACTGTATCGATTCATGGAGCTTTCATATCCACTAAACCACCAGACCACTCTCGTAGCTATCAGTGACATAGACCGATACGACAGCGTTACGGTTTAGTGGATTACAACAGCGTTGTGAACCGATACTCTGGTTTACGTCCAGATATATTTTGTGGTTTGCAAAAGATTAAAGCAAGAAATATATAAAAAAAAATAATAAAAATAGAAACTCACCTTATATACAAGATTAAATCCCTTGAATGCATCATGAGGAATGGTGTAATTGAGAAAGCGTCCCTCCGACACCATGATATCTGCAATACCCCACATCAGGGACAACGAGGACTCGTGTTTGTCACCCTCCCCAGTTCTTAATCCCTGGTTGGGTGTTTTCACAGGGTGGCTTGACTCCACAACATTCATACATTGCGCTACCTCCGCTAGGAGCAGGCACGCCATCACAAACAGCAACGGTGGCGCCATCTTTGCACGTCTGGCTCTGGAGCACGTGCACTTTACGTCGGCGAGATGCTCCACTGTCTTCATCTGTGAAGTCACAGAGAGAGGAGATGAGAAGTTCAGAGGTAAAACTGGTCTTTCCGGAACACAACTCTTATTTCATATCCTGGAATGTGGATTGCAGATCCAACTTTTATAATCCTCCACTGCTCAGTTGCTGTGTGTCATCACCTGGAGAGAAAAAAAGGAACACAGGTAATGAATGTGAATCAGAAATATTGAAAGAATAATACCATAAATTTTGGAGTTTTGTCCCTTTCAAGTGAAACAATACCTTTGTAACTCTCATACCCGGTACTAGAAATTTAGAGTTTCTTCACATATCATCTGAAACAATACCTTTGTAACTCTTCATACCAAAAATGTTGTCACCTTCACCCGAAGCAATACCATTGTAACTCTCATAACAGATATTTGTCACCTTTACCCGAAACAATAACTTTGCAAGGTATCCTGATCCAGGTTAGCAATGCCAATAGAACACATGGTATATTATAGGTAGACCAAGCCCACTGTAGCAAGCCGTTCATCCCAATTGTCACTGGAGCATTTAACAGCCATGACCTACATTGTTCTGCCAGGCCAATTCCGACCTCTTTTCCAACCCCTTTTTATCACGCAGGGCCTGTTAATTAGAAACCCTAATCCAAACATGTAATCTATCATCACCTACAGTCTGCATACCTTCCACCGCTGATAACCAAATGAGCTGGTGACACTGTGACATTCAGTATATCAAATGTCTTCACCGATAAACCCCCATTCCCACCCCCACCCCCCAAGGAAAGTCAGTCAATCAGAAAAATAGCCAAGATGGGATTTTTTTTATAAAAAAAAAACAGGAAAGAGACAACACAGACGGAAATATGGACCAGATGTTCATATAATGTACATCTGGGTTTGCGTAGTGAATAGCTTCACGTGGCATCACACACCGACAAAAAAGGAAATGTTCGCTGCGGCCATGCACCTTGTCTGTCTACATGCCACTCTCTCTCTCTCTGGAGGCTTGCTGCTCTCTCTCTCTCAAACTCTTTCACTACCCGCCTGCGGGGCTACGCTACAGGGTTGTACTGAGGGGCTGCATTGCTACAAGTCTACAGGGTTGCACTGGGGGCTGCGTGGCTACGCTACAGGGTTGTACTGGGGGGCTGCGTGGCTACAGGGTTGTACTGGGGGGCTGCGTGGCTACAAGTCTACAGGGTTGCACTGGGGGGTTGGCTGGGCGATCAACATTCTGCAGTTAATGACAGCTGAATGAGTGAGGGAACAAGACAGCCTTGCCTCCCTACACATTTCATCATCAGTTTACCACTGGTGATGTGGCCAACTCTTGATTAAAATCCTTTTTAGATGTGTGCGCAAACATCTGGCCTCGAGATTACAAAACTTTTTTTGTGTAGAGTTCATGTTCGAGCTCAAATTCTATTTTATAAGCATTTTGAAAGTGGTTCTAAAACAAAAAAACTTTAACCTAAAAAAAATATACAATTTTATATGAGGTTGTGCATGTTATCACACTCAAAATGTTTCATGGCCTGGGCTATCCTGTAGGAAACTGTTTATCTATATGGTAGCCTTAACTCCACCTTGTAGTCTGTGAATAAAGACACCTTAGATGTATTCTGCTTTGTGCAAGAGAGTCCAGCTTTACTGTATAGTGATGAAAAAATGTAGCACTTCTACGTTACATTCAAACCTCGGCCGTGAATGAACGGATGAATTCAAATCAATGAACTTGATGTCAGAAAAATACGAGGAAGGAATGTTGGATAAAGAATTGTAGAAAGAAAGTACAGATAGATTTAATTTAAAACTTTCACCCTGCTTAATCAATCTGTCGCAGTCCTATATTCATCAGATATTTCCGCCAGCAAGTTAAATTAACCCTCTCCATGCTGAAGGCAATTTCCGATACCATCAGGACAGGTAAATTAGTACCAAAAAAAGTATGACAACTTATAACAGAGCAATCGTTCCAGCTACCCTTGTTCAAAGTAGTTTATGTCTGGTCAGCAAATTGTTTGACCTTGACCTTGACCTTTCATCAATAATCAGGAACCTTGGTAAAAGCTGCCAAGACCTCCACGTGTGTTTGTGTATTACCCAATTCCCTGCACTCATGGCATTCACGCAGAGCAGAGTCCATTAGAACACCGAGCTGAGGAGTGTTAGTGAATACCTGTGTGGTTTGATGCCACTTTACATGCTATTTGGGCAATGTCTCGGGCATCTGCACATATTTTGAGGGAAACCTTCAGACATCAGGACGAGCTGCAATTCCATGTCGGAGGAGGAGAACCAGTATGGTAACTGGAGACAGGAAGTGCATCCATATCTCATGCATGGAAATGTTTTCAAATGTGGATGCAATTTGTTACCACATGAGAAACAAACTCTGAACTTTTAGCTCAGAGGTCTGATGTGGTAACAACTGTGCTATCTCTTAACCCTCTATTCTGTTTTCAATTTGTGATTTATGTATATTATTGTATTGTTAAATGTCTTGTGTGTATTTTCTTTCATGAGAATAAATATTGTTTAAATCAAAAAGAATGTTATCAATTTTCATGTCCACCCTTCGTCACAAATGAGAGAAAGATTCCCGCAGTGACGTTAAACTCAATATTCACCCACTAATGTCCACCTTATTTTTACCCACCCACCCCCCCCCCCCCAAAAAAAATTACTATTTCAGTAAACATCGACTG
The DNA here is from genome assembly GCA_034780755.1 of Lepetodrilus elevatus. Lineage (NCBI taxonomy): Eukaryota > Metazoa > Mollusca > Gastropoda > Lepetellida > Lepetodrilidae > Lepetodrilus > Lepetodrilus elevatus. Next base: position 12,155 of record JAVCKZ010053482.1, on the reverse strand, counting down.
ATGATTGCAGTGGGTGGGGGAAAAAATTCAAAGAGAAAATTGTGTTTGACGCAATGGTGACTCGCAGTCAAATAAAACCATAAAGTTTGATTCTCCCAGAGGAATGAGGCTTCTCAATATCCGTACTGGGATTACAGTGGCGCTGTTTACTCAATAAACTGCCATGAAATTACACCCAATTGTAATACTATCTTCCCGCCAGCAGATCATAATGTGGTCGATTCAACAAAGGTCATTCTACTGCATTGTATTGAAATTGTAAATAGGAGACTGCTGATACAGCTTAGAATTACTGCATATTAACATATTGTTTGCTATATTTCATACGTAGTTTCTGCTATTCAAACTTAACCAAAACGACAAGTTTCCGAAAGAAGTATTCATATCAGAATATATATAAATTAAATTGTAGAATACGGCAAACATAATAAACAAGAGTTAATCTAGGTTAAACTAATATTACTTGATTAATTACTCAAATATTTACATTTCTTGGTTGCTAAGTGAGTGAATATGGAGTTTAACATCGCTGCAGAAATATTTCACCCATTTGCGATAATGGTGACTATAGGAAGCATGTAATACAATGTACTACCTGAAAGGTACTTCGTCAATGTCCACTTATTAATCACTATTCTAATGGTTAAATAGATAATTAATCACTATTTTTCCTTGATAACATATTACATAACTCATGTCAGGATCCCACAGCACAAGTGGGTCGACTTGTCATTCAGCATGGTATAAACCATCCTGCATTTCATTTCCCTGCAACACGGCTAACATCACAAGCACAAATTCCTGCTGGGAATGACAACGTCTTAATTTAAGCAGCCGACAACGTCTTAATTTAAGCAGCCGACAACGTCTTAATTTAAGCAGCCAACCGTGTTTTGATTTAGGAGACACGATGTCTCATGATGTAAACTATAACATTCCAGAGTGTCTATCCGACAGTGACAGCGACAGCGACCCGACAGTGACAGTGACAGCGACAGTCCACGCAGGTGTCCAGCCACAAGGTCAATTAAGCCACCTGGAGGTCAGTCGAAGTGGTCAGTCAAAGTGGACATGACAGTTTATTGACAACAACACCCTGATTGACACAAGTATTGTTGGTGTCACAGAAATAAAAAATACCAACGTTTTGCTGCACTGCCACTGGGGAAGAATTACGACATCCGTATTATAAAATTTGACTTCAGTCAGTCATCAATTAAAAGTGCCCAAAAGGTGCGGGAGACCAATTACAATTACAATGTTTCTGTTGCACGTGATTATTTACGTAGACCATGTGCATTTCTTTCTACTGATATTTCAAAGAGATCTTGTGCAATGTTTCTGTTGCATCTGATCATTATTATCATAAACAGTGTGAAATGCTTCTGCTGCATGCAATCAATTTTCACAAGAAACCATGTGCAATGTTTCTGTTGCGCATGTTAATTTTTAATGGAAATCGCATGCGATCTTTATGTTGCACCTAATCATTTACAATATGCACCTAATCATTTACAATATGTATGTAATCATTTACAACAATATGTACCTAATCATTTACAACAATAATGTACCTAATCATTTACAACAATATGTACCTAATCATTTACAACAATATGTACCTAATCATTTACTATATGTACCTAATCATTTACAATATGTACCTAATCATTTACAATATGGAGACCATGTGCAATCTTTCTGTCATATCTGATCATCATTAACACTGAACTTTCGCTGCCACATTCTGTGACAAACATGGATGCCAAGAACCTTCCCTGTTGAGCGTTGCCACGCTAATTTGACATCACAGGGTATGCAACTATCTTTACATCATAGGTACACGGCTGACTTTAAATCACAGGTACCCAGCTATCTTTATGTCACCCAGCCACTTGTGTCCACATCAACCTATCCTGCAGTTATGTCAGTGTAGGTAACAACAGCGGCTGGACACACATATCTGACCCAGAGGTCATTATGCAATTCTTTCCATGCCGGACACTGGACTTGCAGATAGTAGAGAGGCCCCGTGGCCCATACCATGAATAACTAAGTGAACATTCTGAAATTCCCATTCCTGGAAGGTATGTGTGTACAACCAAATATTAACATTTGGTTCAAGTGGCAAGATCATCTTTGCATAGGTCAAAGGTCAGGGTTATTACATATTCGGATATAAAACTATCTCCTCATCCCCCACCTCCACCCCCCACCTCCACTCCCCACACACATACACCAACTTTTCCAGAACTTAAATAATTTAGAAAAATTATTTTCTTCAGTAATATGAATACACCTACCCTCAGACAATTGTGGGCACCAGTCTTACATTGATGTCAGTTTTAAGTGCAAATTCCCTCCCAATGTCTTACAATCCTTTCATTGGCAATACAGATTCATAATAGTTTCCATGGCATAATTTTTAATGGCATCTCCGGTTGCCTCAAGCATGGAGTGGGTTAATACATCTTAATAAATGTGTGACTCAGTACTGCAGATGTATGTAGGCCAGTTTCTTGTTTCTCGACTCAGCATTAGATAGATTGATAGACTGGCGGTAGAGGGGGGACAAAGAACAGGCCCACGCCTGTGTGTAGCTTTATTGTTCTCCTTATTGGCCATGATTACAGACTAGCGCGTAATTGGTCATAACAGTATATTTACAGATAAACACTGTAATATGAAATAACCCGGGGTTTTAGTGAACTACATAACTGTCTGGAGATAAGATAGCCTCAGAACCTTTCGTATGTAATTGATTAGTACAATGACCATGCCGCAATAAGGACATCAGGCCCCGAGATTACGAAACTTTCTGAGCACCAAAACGTACTCATGATGTTTTATGAACAAAATTCTGAGTCGAGTACGAAAAGTACAAAATCGTACTCAGAAAGGTTTCGTAATCTCGGGACCTGGGGCCGTATTCTCGAAACTTCTTAACTTGCGAACTTCTTAGTGAGAAAAGATCTTTTCACAAATTAACATAGGAAGAAAACCGGTTTGGCAAATTCTTAGTATTTAAAAACTTCTTAGGACTTACGAAGTTTCGAGAATACAGGCACAGGTTTATACCCAAGAGAAGGTAAAAGAAAATATTTAAAAAATAATTCATTATTAGAATGACAATGCCACAATCATAAAGACATCTCAGGTTTATACCCAAGAGAAAGTAAAGAAAATATTTTTTAAATAAAATTCATTAGTAGAATGACGACGCTGCAAGAAAGACATCAGACCCCAAGATTATGGATTATGGATTTTTTTTTAGTACAAACGCATGTTCAATTGAAGGTTTTGTTCACAAATCCTGATATACAATTTGAGCTTGAGCATGAAATCGTACTCAAAAAGTTTCATAATCTCAGGGCCACGCCCCGAGATTACGAAACTTTCTGAGCACAAAAACGTACTCAGACTATGACGTCACATTATGTTTTATGAACAAAATTCTGAGTTGAGTACGAAAACGTACTCAGAAAAGTTTCGTAATCTTGGGGCCTGGTCTATACCCAAAGGAAGACAATGAAAATATTTTCACCTGGTATCAAAATTTCAATCTTCAGAAAATAATATGTACACTGTCTGTGCTGTTCAGAAATGTAAATACATAGAGGGATAGAATTCAAACGTGTTTGAAATCTGCTCCTCACATTTCACCCTTCAGGTCCCATTAGTAATTTTAACGAGCAACCAAACGACTGTCCGTCCCCCTGACCTCCGAACTTTGTCCAAACTGACCAGGGCAGTTAGCCATTACAATAGAATCTCAGCTGGTCCTCATTTTACTTCTGAGGGTATAAAACACTAGGCCATTCCTCTCAACCCCCTATCCTTCCTCACATGACAGCTGTATAGGCAGGTGCCCTCTCTCCGCTCTTCCATTTGCCTCCCTGCTTGATGATGGATTGCCATCAAGTCCAGTCAAAGGACACACTATCTTTCTCCCCACTCCATGTGCCCAATGATCTTGTGCCGCCATTTGTCGGGTTTTATCAATATGGGAAACTAAATACCTCACTTGATGAGATTACTGTACTGAGAGTCTAGGCGTGGCTGCTGCAGTGATAATAGGCTTGACAATCAGACAGATATTTGCCAGTCAATTAGGCGTAATTTGACACTGAGGTCTTTGAAGAATGGTGAGATATTGGGGGACAGGGGGAAATCTCGGGCTTGGACAACACACTGGACCCTGGACAATGGTCAACACATGCACACTGGACACAGAGTGATCTACACATGCACTGGGCAGAGTGGTCAACATATGCATTAGCACATCTCTGATTCTGTCCACATGGTTGGATGTCTCTAGAAACTTTTCCCTTGTACTCCAGACACTTTAGATGCTAGTCCTATCTCTTAGAAACTCCTACAAACTCTTGATGCTGGTCCTATCTCTTAGAAACTTCTCTGAATTCTAAATGCTAGTCCTAACTCTTAGAAACTCCTACAATCTCTAGATGCGGGTCCTATCTCTTAGAAACTTCTATAAACCCTAGAAGCTGGTCCAAACCCAAAATGCTGGTTCAAACTCTTAGAAACTACTACAAACTCTAAAAGCAATTCAAACCAATAGAAGCTGGCCCAACCTCCTGTTTGTGTCTACAGTACATTCTACTCAAGGTGTAATTACAATTTTAAAGGACATGGAAGATAATTAAATAACATAGTATTCATTTTCTTGGGTATCCCTGGGTATATTCTAAGGAGAGAAAAAATAAATGATGTTTCTCAGGTATTGCATTCAAAGATTGCTAAATTTCATCATTATTATCATCACCATCCATCATTTAATTTTTTTTATTTAACCTCCTTATTCCTAGAGGTAAGTGTGGATGACCTATATCTCAGTCATTGTGACTAATCCAACAAAGATAAGGTTAAGAATTATGTAAAAACTATTAGCACAAAAGATTTCAATTCAGTGTTCCTACTACAGAAAGACAACAAAAAAAACAACATTAAATCTAGCAACGATAAGTTTAAGAATTTCGTACAAACGCAAGTTCACCACAAAAGACACTGGACTTCAGTATTCCTGCTACAGAAAATGACCAAGAAACACATCCGGCAAAAGTAAATGGATGGCATGTGTATTTTTAATGATACACAGATAGTTCCCGACTCTTGAAAGGCAGGTCTGATGAACTGATGACTGCGAGTACTGTGTTTTATTGGCTGTGTATGACATACCCTCCCATCCTAAAGCTCTCACTGACCTGGGTCTCCAGATAGTTTATTTTTCTGGACTCATTTCCACGGCTGACCATGTAACCTAAGAATTTAAAGAGGCATACACCACCCACAAGGTAAGTAAACATATCCAGGACTAAGGTCTAATTGGATAAGAGATGAATATCATTAGGAACATAGTAGAGTTGCTGGTGTTCCCTTCCTTGGTGATATGCTGCTAATGCTATATGGAGGACGCTGCGCAAATACGTGTTAGGCCAAAGAAAGGTCTTAAATATCAAATATTTAATCCCAAATATCCTTCAATGTCCCATGAAATCAGTTGTAGTGCCAGGATCCTTTACAAGCAGATGTAATTTAACATATATTTTAATATAAAAATATAATGAATTAAGATTGATAATGCAGTTACTAGCATAGTTTTCAACAGCTCCTCAAAGAAAATGTTTAGCCCAATTTGATGAACACATGACAAGCCTAAAAGGCACTTTGACCAGTGTTGGATATCATACATGAAACCCCCTGTGGTGTGGGTGTGTAAATCTAGAAATGTCTCACCCCCAGAAATGTGATGGTATAGATATGGAAATCTAGAAATTAGCCGAAAGAAAAACTAGGTGATTATATAGATGTAGAAATTGATATTGATATATATGTGTCGGCCATCTGGTAGCCACAAACTGACCAACACAGACTGACTGGTCAAGGAATCTCTCCTCTGTCTCATCTCAAGAGGGTGAGCAGACAGGGTTCACATCTCTGTCGGTTGTTGTCTGTGCATGTGTTGCACTCTTGTTTTCTGGTCTGTCAATGTGATATCCCATACTATGCCACGGGGCGGATAGGGTGGAATGCGGGTCTGGAAAAGCTATTGGAGAGAGACGTGATACATACTAAATCTCGGCCAGAAGTTAATCCTCAATCAGTCATGCAGAGAGATGCCTACTTTTGTTTGAAAGGTGAAGTGAAAAAGAAAACACGGCCAAACAGTATAATGACAATGCCAGGAATCATCTTCAAATACTGAAGCCATCTGGAGACAAGATATTCTAAGAAACAAACACAATTTGTCTTGATTTCAAAGACTTCAAATCTTCAAATGCATCCAGTTCCGCCAATTTCACGATATTTTTGTCGGAGAGTGCAGATTCGATTACTCAAATTGGAAATTTAATTTCATAGTTTAAATGAAGTAGTGGCATGAAAATGAGATTAGTCAGAAATCAATGCACATTTCGAAAGGTTAAAAGGTTACTGGTTGAAAATAGGAGATTATATGACTAAGCTAGACCCCTTGTGAGAAGAATTGGAAAGGGAAGAGGAGAGGGGGAGGGAGGTAGGAAGGAAGGGAGGGAGGGAGGGAGGGAGGGTAGGGGCAGCAAGGGAGAGAGGGAGCTGGAACGGAGGGAGGGATTATTATTCCGGTGATTGGAGCTTCCAATGAAGACGTCCTATGATGAAGCATCTGTGGAATAGGTCAATCCCAGCTAGATGTTCAATCAACAGAATCAATATTAATACACTGGCTACAATGCTACTACAAAGTGCTCTCCATTGTTGTCAAGATGTAATCTTCAAAATGGGAATTAGCAATAGGAATTTCACTTCACTCTATTGATTATGATTTTATGATGACCATTTCCTACTTGTATCCCGTTAACCCTCTCCCTGCTGGTCTAGACAGACACAGCTCTTTAGGGCATCTCTGGCTGCCTTCAGCATGGAGAGAGTTAATAGAATATGAATTATGGATTGTATATGTAAGTTGGGTTTATAATATAGCAGTCTTGAGATAGAACACACACAAAAAATGAAGAGAAAATCAATATTTCTATTTGTGATGATTTAATATAATATTACGATACCTATTGACATTCCTATTTATTCTGGTTTATATGATTTTGTTTTGTCATATAATTGGTGAAATATTCCCCCTGCATCATTAGGCAATATATCAATCAGTATGTGTTTGTTCTAAAATAACATGAGACAATAGAAGCCGATATAAAATATAACTTATTGTGTGAATTATTTATTAAGATTGTGCAGAAATTGTCCACGCATATATAGTAATCTGATTTTGATAGAAGTAAAGATTGTTCAGAAATAGTCGACACTTATAGTAATCTGATTTTGATAGAAGTCTTTTAAAAAAAAAGAAGAAGAAATTGATGAAATCTGCGAGAATACAAAGTGTCAGCTAACAAGCAACTGTGCCAACGATAACAATTATATCTCCCATTGATGAAACACGAGACCGCAACAATCGTAGTGGAACAGAATAACCCCTCACAATACCTCCCTAGTTCAGCACGTGAATGAGAAAACTGCACATGGCAAGGTGTCATTGAGAGAAAGTTGTCAGGAGGTGAAATCTCGCAAAAGCTGGATGCGTGTTGAGGGGTGAGTGTTAAATACCTCGCCCCGTGTCTTCTCTCATTACCATTCACCTCCTTACACCTCACCTTCGCCTCGCAACAAAAGCAAATTTCCTCACCTTCGGGGATGCCAACAAAAGCAATTTCGTCGTCCTTTCACTCGAGACAAAAGTAAATCCAGCCTGTGTCCGAGCCCGAGAGCTTCTCCATAACCCTGTTGACCCAACCCCCGGAATTCCGCCTGGCCGACCGACAGACCAGCGTATGTATGTAGGCATCCACTGCAGGTATGCTCTCATCAGCCACAGATATCTGCCTCCCCCTCAACCTCCTCCTCCTCCTTCTCCCTTGTAAATCTCTAGGTTGAGGTGTGTAAAAGCTTTCTGCAGTAAAGCATAGCTACACCACAGGGCTGAAGGGTTATAGCAGCAGCGAGTGCTACCTTGCCGGAATGTTAGCGACCTTCCCTTCAGCTTCGCTGATTAATTGCTCCATTTAAACAAGACTTAAATTGATTAGTCCCAGTGAAAGGACGCCAGAGATGGTCAGGGAGAGAGGATGGTACTTACTTTCAGGTGCACAGCTGGTAATCCTGTGCTAGGTGTGTCGATGTCAACTACAACGACCTGCCGATGATTTTCTCACCTCTTTTCACTGGAGATGAAGGAAAGGGGGGACAACTTCTGCCACACTCTTTTTCCCTCGGCAGGGAGTCGGTTGTGGATAACAAAAGCTGGGTATAAGCCAGCTGCTAGCTCTTATAGAAATCAGTTCGGGATTATAGGGGAATTGTGGTCAAATTATTGGTCATTGATTGTTATGTAAAGGAAATGGGCGGAAATGCATGATCGGGTACGACAATTTACGTGATATCACGAATTACACCTCTCTGAGGTTAAATGAGGCGTCTGGATGTACAGATGGCTAGGAGGAGCTTCAACAACAGAATGAGACACAAGTCCAGTCAAAGATAAAACATGTGTTACAAACACAGAAGCACTTATAATACAGGCTCAGACTGACTGCAACGACGTGTGTAAGCTCATTATCCAAATCCATTACTTACATAGATAAACATATACAGCTCGTAAAGTAAGGCCGTACTGACTCGCTACATAAAGTACACGTACAAACAGAGGAATCACAGGCCATATATGTATTGCCTTGTCAAAAACATTGTCATTAAACATGACATTTATTTCGGACCATTGCCCTTAAGCTTTTCAATCCATAGAAGTCAAGACTAGGCATTATAAGCTGTGATTGCAAGTCTTCACATGTTATTAATGCAGGAAACGAAAGTAAATACAAATTTTGTAAAAAAAACATAACGTCTGAAATTGGAAATGAAAAAAATACACCAAGTGTGGAACAGATGTTTGCTTTACATTGAGCAGGAGGAAATGGGTGGGTGGGAATCCTGTCTGTGTCTGTCTGTCTGTGTCTCTCTGGGTCTATGTCTGTCTGTCTGTGTGTCTCTGTCTGTCTGTGTCTCTCTGTGTCTATGCATGTGTCTCTGTCTGTCTGTGTCTCTCTCTGTGTCTATGTGTGTGTCTCTATGTCTGTGTCTCTCTCTGTCTGTCTGTCTGTGTCTCCTTGTCTGTCTGTGTCTGTCTGGCTGTGTCTCTGTGTGTGTCTATGTCTGTCCTTGTGTCTCTCTCTGTCTGTGTCTCTGTGTCAATGTATGTCTGTATGTGTCTCTGTGTCAATGTATGTCTGTATGTGTCTCTCTGTCTCTTATAGTCATAAAAAAACCTCTTTTCTTCTGTAGAACAATCACTAAAAAAAAACAATCTCATCTCAGACTCCCAAACTACAAAACCGGTACCTAAACTCTCTAAATAACGAATGGACTCTTCCGATGACAACAGTTGTTAGATTCCAAAAGTAACATAAGAGGGGTGATGGATGAGTGACTGACTGAGAGTGAATGAGATTTGATATGTCGAGAGACTGAGCTCCAGAGTGAATGGGATTTGATGTGTGTGACGTCACATGGGAACCATCATGGCCTCATGTTATTTGAGAAAACAATAGAGAAAAATAAAAAATCCCACACACACACATGTTCGGAGTGCAGATACTGGCAATTGACATACACCATTCCAGCACCCACACCACACCACACCCACTGCTGAACTTAGTCATTGAGGGAAGTAACCAGAAATAAAGTGATTCATGGGAAAGCAAATGTTTCACACGATTCCTCGGAATAGACATTATCTATGAATACCACCCAAAATACCAGTGAGATGAGACCTCTCTATCTTGGAGCTATGCTGCTGCAGAGCCAGTTTAGTTCAGAAGGATTCTAGTCCTCGTGATAGCATTGGCAAAGAACGGAAAGAATCAGAATGGAAAGAACCATAGAAAAGAAGAACAGTAAGAAACACAGAAAATATTAACAGAAAGAAACACAGAAAAAAAGAACGGTAAGAAACACAGAAAAGAATAATGGAAGTAAGTTCAGAAAAGAAGGATGGAAAGAAACATGGAAAATAAGAATGGAAAGAAACACAGAAAATAGTAACAGAAAGAAACACAGAAAAGAAGAATGGAAAGAAACAGAGAAAAGAATGGGGAAAAAACACAGAAAATGGAATGGGGAAAAAACACAGAAAATGGAAAGAAATACAAAAAAAAGAATGGAATGGAAAAAAATGCAGACTAGTTAATTATGCATCAATGTCAGACAAGATGTCATATAATTAAATAAAATGATCTATTGTGAACTCTGATAGCATTGTCAGAGAACAGAATGAAAGAGAACATGGAAATAAATGCTGACTACGTATACATAATTACACATCAATGTCAGACTAGATGTCTCTGACACATATAATTAAAATTATAGATGGATCATCTACCACGGCATTTATATAACTAAAACTCCCCATACATCATTCATACACGGCTTCAGAAGCCATAACAATTGGTATAATTAATTATAAATAGTCCCATATTAAACACATGCTGTGTACCTGCACAGACTATACTATTGCTTCTGAACATGACATCTAACATCCATAAAGCCACGGTGTACTTACTGATTATCACCACAGCAATAACGTTATCCGCGGTTTAAAATTTCCAAATCTGGGAAAAGCACAGTTGGGTATCCCTGCTTGGCAGCCGGACTTTCCTAGCACACATCTGCCACTACCCAGCTGATATGGATGTGCAGCTATATATCAATCAGAACAGAACTGAATGGAACAGAACTGAACGGAACACATCAATAACATCCTAGCTAGTTCCAGTGTCCGGCAGCCCATATAGCACGTTCTAGTGCTAACTGTACACTGGCATAACTCACTCACCCCTTGACACTGTGTTGATTGGTCTGACTGACCAGTCCAGGCTACATGATTGACAGGCTTGCCTAGCCAATGAGGCTTGACTGAGACATGAGATAACACTGATATCATCCCAAGCTGAGTGCAGGTCAGTCGGACAGCTGGCTGTGGAAAACTGTTTTTAATGTTTTGTGTGGTTTATAAGTTAACTGTTTTTAATGTTTTGTGTGGTTTATACATTGGTGTGTTTTTAACAATTAAAAACATTTGTGTGGGTCTGGACATACATCACTAATATCGTGAGCTTGATAGAGGCTTTTACTATTGAGTATTGCTACTGTTGTTTTAGTTGTATTTAGCATACAATCACTTGATATTTGCTTTAGTAGACTATAAATGGAAAGTAAACTATACAAAGTGTCTGACTAAATAAAGTGGCGCTAAGCTGCTTCCATTTCAACGTCAATTAACATAACTTGTTTAAGTTCAGAATTGTTCAGACATCTTGAATTATATTACAAATTTAAATCCACTTCTGTTAATTATTAATAATGAAATTACATAACTTGATGTATTGTAAAAACATTAATAATTACATATTGTAATAAAACTTTAAATCCTTACGTAATGTAAGACAAATTTTAATAATTATTGTCTAAAACCAATCTATAAAGCCATTATCACTTGTACACCCACTGTGTGCACAGACAGTACATGCAAATTACGCAACCGCCTCGTCGAGGCGACGTGTCAACTAATACATGGATGATGTCATCAAAATTAATTGTCCGATATTTTATTGCAACTTGCACACATGGACCACAGTGACATCATTGTTTACTGTTAGAGATAGCCTAATTAAGCCTCACCCCTGGGGCTTGAGCCTCTCCCCTGGGGCTAAGAACTGTCCAAGGCTGAAGCGGAGATTACTGTAAGCCTGGGGGGTTACGCTATGTATACACACACATACACAGCTATATCCCATAGAGAAGGGGCACTTCATTAACGATTCATTAACAAGACAAACTAATTAACCGTGTGTGTTTCTAGGTGACTGGACAGCTTGAGGTAGAACTCAGAACAGAAGGGAGGGGGAGGGAGAGGGAGGGAGGGAGATGGTCAGTTAAGTAGATGGGCATCCAAACAGTGAGTAACATTTACAATGCTGTGTTACTAGGAAATGTCAACAGGTTTAATTTCAACTGAATAATCTTTCAATTTTCATTTATATTTATTGCAGCAGATATAACTCTCAGTTTCTTTTGAAATTTAAAAATTATTA
>JAVCKZ010053471.1:0-17124 GCA_034780755.1 Lepetodrilus elevatus | reverse complement strand
CTGGTACTGACAAGACCAAGGATGATAACTGCATTGCCACTCTACAGTCAGTGCATCCTATCAATATCGTGTCAGAACTGTAACTTTCGCGAACATTGATGCTGGGCCTCCTGGGCGGGAATTGAACCTGGAACCTTTGGCTCTGAACTCTACCACTGCGCTACATCCCGCCCCAGTTAAAAAAATAAATCATTGCCAAAATATTGACAATAAAATGTTTGCAAGTACTCACCTGTGTCGAACCTATCCGTGGACTGTTCGCAGTAGCACTTGTACGTTCCGTTCCGGTCCTGGCAGATTCCGCCACTCAGACACGGAACGGCTCCAGGGTACCTGCATTCGTTGATGTTCACCTCGCAGGTGGGTCCTTCCCAGCCTGTGTAGAACTCATTCTTCCGCCATCCCGGCGTGTACGTGGTGAGGTTGACGAGAGTGCGTACGCATTCGCATCGGTAGTTTCCGGGCTCCTCGTGGCAAGTGCCACCGTTCTTGCACGGGTCGCCAGCGCATTCGTTGATGTTCACGCTGCAGTCGCTTCCCGTGAAGCCTGGAACCAGCCAATGGGATGTTTAATTGTATAAAGTCACTGAATCAAGTTTTTAATTTGATATATGTATCGGATAATGTACCCGTTCAGCAATAAGATATGTATAGGAGAAAGGTCCATCACTGGGAGGTAATGGAGACAAGGGAGGTAATGGAGAGGAGGTAATGGAGACAAGGGAGGTAATGGAAACAAGGGAGGTAATGGAGACAAGGAGCCATAGTCCACAAGTCCCATTACCTCTTAGTAATGGACAGATATGAGGCCTCTCTTCGACTTGAAATACAGTGAATTAAAATAAATTTAACAAAATGGCATTCATCCTTAGTTTGTGTTGTATCCATAGTGATCAAAAACCACTAAAATATGAATATTGCAAATTGGCAGTGTCTCATAGTGAGCCTCAATTCTCGATGTCATCTTCTTCACATGTATCTCGTGCAATAGCTGATCTGATTAATTTGCATGTACACATCATGGAGCACATGCTTTTAATGCCATGGGTGCTTATCACCGTTTCCAGAGACTAGATGAATTTGTGGTACGTTTTGTCGTAACATGAATAGGTCAGGCAGTTTCTCAGTAGCTTACCTAGGGGGCATCCACAAGTGAAGTTGTTCACGAGGTCATAGCAGTGCTGGACTGAAGAGCATGAATCTGTGCGGCAGTCGTTGACGTTGTTGGAGCAGTTCTTGCCGTCGAACCCCGAGAGACACGTGCAGTTGTAGTCGTGGGACGGCTTATGGGTGGCGCACGTGGCGTTGTTCTGGCAGGGGCTGAAGGAGCAGGCATCGTACGTCTCGTTGCAGTTCAAGCCCATCCACCCAGCCGTGCACTCGCAATTGTAGCTGTTGAGGCCGTCGGTGCAACGGCCGCTATTTTGACACGGATTCGAGGAGCAGTCATTGATGTTCACGGTACAGTTGAACCCTAAGAATTTGCGTGAAGGAGAAGAAATTAATCCATGAGTAAAAATATTTTAGATCTATGTTATAAATTATTATTACTATTTTATTTCTTTTATATTATTATTATTATTTAGTATTATTATTACTATAATGAATTATTTATGTTTACTTTTAGGAATAAAAACCATCACAAGAACTATTAAAATATAAACATATTTAATTTAAAATCTAAAATACTGAGAAATCTAATCAATATGTAACATGTACAGGACACACTATTTCATTGATAGAAACTAACTTTAAAACTTTCTAGCCCAAATAGTGATACAAATAGCAAATGTTATGAATTTCTACTAGTCCTTAGGATACCATTAGCATTGGGAGAAATGGTCTGAGCTAGCGGCCTCGTGTTAATTTTGATCCCCGTTATAACACGGAACTTACCAGCAAAGCCCGGCACACAGGTGCAGTTGTAGTAGTTGACAAAGTTGTTGCAGGTGGCGCCGTAGTCGCAGGGGTGACTGGCGCAGTCGTCAATGTCGGTATCGCAGAGTTGTCCTGTCCAACCCTCAGCACAATTACAGTGAAACGTGTTCTCCTGCAATAGAAGATCACCATCTTGCTACAAGGTGTGAAATAGATACTGGGTAGTAAGACCATAGTTACTTGATTCCATGGCTTACGAATCTGCCCACCTTGGCATATATTCTCGAAACTTCGTAAGTCCTAAGAAGTTCGTAAGTACTACGAATTTGTCTAACTGGTTTTCTGCTTATTATTATGACAATTTTAAATACCCGGTAGATCTTTACTGACTAATATAAGAAGTTATGAAGTTATACAGTTTCAAGATTACCGACACAGATATTTTCCTTTTTAGACAAAATCAGTGACAATGGTTACAGTGAATTAAACTATTATTTATCTCAGTGTGTTGTTTCTTTGTTGAAATTTGTTTTTCTATGACCAAAGAAACAGATTGACCGATATAAATGTTACAAGCGATCGACAGACACGTACCCCGTCCTGACACGTTCCTCCATTGCTGCACACAATCCCCTGTTCCTGACACTCCTGTATGTTCTCATCACAGTTATCTCCCCTGAATCCTGGGAGGCAATTGCACGTGTAACCGTTTACCATATCCTGACATCTGCAGATGGAAGCAAACATGAAACATTACACTGTAATTGTTAGACAGTTCCAAGATTCAAATACAGCCGTCATTTTTGTTCGTTGGAAATGTGTGGATTATTTTTAACGCAGGGCTCGGACATTATTTTTCATGAATCGTCTGTCACTAGGATATTATCATCCTATACAGAAATTCCCATTCATCGATCTTTGAACAATCTATCTACAGTAGCGCCAATGGTGAATTTATTGTAACCAGACACACACACACACACACACCCTCCCCGAGATTATGAAAATATCGAGTACAAACTCATGCTCAACTCAAGGTTTTGCTCACAAATCCCCATATCAAATGATTCCCGCATTGACGTTAAACTACATATTCACTAACTCACCTATATAAAATGCTTGTTTATTAGCATGAAATTATACTCGAATAGTTTCATAATCTCAGGGACAGTACAAGACAACCTAAGTTATAATAATAACTCATGATTAATTCAATAAGACTGTTGTTGCATTATTTATAGTGCATCATGAGCTGTCAAAACATAAATACTGATGAATGGCACCTGTTTCAAGTTTTGGGGAAATTTAGAATTTTTTATTTTATTTTTAAAAATTTAGGTTTAGAGTTGCATTCTAGAATCTTTCACTAATATCACGACTTGTCAGTTTTAGGGCAGGAGGAAGCCCGCAACATCTGTAGTGCTGAATGTTGCAGTAAAGCTGCAAGCACAAGCTGGTACTGACAGATTAATGATGATATCTGCATTGCCACTCTGCAGCCATTGCATCCTATCAATATCGCGTCAGAAAGGTAACTTTCATGAACATTGATGCTGGTCCCCCTCCCCCCCCCCCTACCCCCACCAAGGGCGGGATTTGAACTCCAAAGTCCAAATGTTCTACCACTGTGCTACCACCCGATCCT
Organism: Lepetodrilus elevatus; assembly: GCA_034780755.1. Classification (NCBI taxonomy): domain Eukaryota; kingdom Metazoa; phylum Mollusca; class Gastropoda; order Lepetellida; family Lepetodrilidae; genus Lepetodrilus; species Lepetodrilus elevatus. The sequence continues at coordinate 13,601 of JAVCKZ010053471.1, read as the reverse complement.
TACACAATCGTACTTACGTTCCGTTGTTGTGGCACGGATGTGACATACACTCGTCGATGTTTCCCTCGCACTGCGTCCCATTGAACCCTGCAGGGCAGACGCACTTGTACGCATTCACCAGGTTCTGACACGTGGCGCCGCTCATGCACGGATTGAACGCGCACTCGTCGATGTCGTTACACACTGGGTCCACCCCTAGAAATACGAGAATTCAAATAAATACACATGGTTATATTTCTATGCGGGTGGTTATATTTTTATATTTCATATTTTTATATTTTTATTAATATATTTTTATATTGTGTCATTTATATTTATTTATATTTTTATAATATTTTTAATACACAGGATGTTGTTATGTGGGTATAATAAAATATTTTCAAGTGGGTGAGTGAGTGATTATGGAGTTCAACGTCGCTGCAGGAATCTTTCACCAATTTGCAACTGGTATGGGGGGTTTGTAATGTGGGGCTTTGGAATGGTGATCATTATTGAGTTTTACTGGTTATTCCCATGGATAACCTTTGACCTTAATGGAAACTCTGGTTTCTACACCACACAGTGCTGCCATTGTTCCAAAGACTGATACAGACAAAAACGCCGAAATAGAAACTTCACACGGCTAATGCAGCGCAACAATTTATGATGGGACTATATTCCAGAGTGAAGTAATATCCTGTGGACTGTTCACGCTGCACTCACCCGTGTATCCCTCCACGCACTGACACGTGTACCCCAGCTGCTGGTCCACGCAGCGAGCGTTGGGGCTGCGACACGTGACACTGGCGCAGTTGTCGATGTCCACCTCGCAGTTCCGACCCGTGTACCCCTCCTGACACGTGCAGGTATAAGTGTTGTCGCCACCCGTGCACGTGCCGCCAGCTTGGCATGGGCTGGACAGACATTCGTTCACGTCCTGGTTGAACAGAAAAAGGAGAAGACCGTTGGTAATGGTAACAATTTAAAGCAATAATTCTGAAATATATAGTAGTTTTATATATATATATATTTCAGTACCAGTCCATGCTCACAGGTTACTCCATCATATATATATATATATAATTGACGCCAGACTCCTGGGAAAGGATTTGAACCTGGAACCTTTGGCTCTGAAGTCTAAATGTTCTACCACTGTGCTACCACCCACCCCCTTGGCTCCATTACGTGTAGCAGAGCATGGTAGTCAATAAGATATCAGTAATTGATCGCTGGTTGGCCTCAATTATAGATGTGAAATTGTCGGATCGATGAACAACATTAGGGACTGACCGTGGTACAGCCGACGCCCTCTTTCCCCTGGGGGCACCGACACGTGAATCCCCCGGGACTGTTGACGCAGGGGTAGGATCCACAGGGGTGGGGGTCAGTCCGACACTCGTTGACGTCGTTCTCACATTTCGGTCCATAGTAGCCTGTAATAGAGGAGTTAACGTCAGACATTAGCGGAATGACATTGTGTATGATGATATCGATAACAATATCACTAATATAGTAACAGTAACAGTATAGTAATAATCATAATAATAATCATAATAATCATCATAATAATCATAATCATAATCATAATAATAATCATAATCATAATAATAATCATAATCATAATCATAATCATAATCATAATCATAATAACATTAATAAATACATACGGTAATAACATAATAAGAATAATAATCATAATAAATAGCCCAGGGTCCCATTCCACTGAACAATCATAGTGCTATGATCAGTGTGCCTCCACTTTCCTTCTCAACACCTTGTGAAGTATACATTAATTTAATCATATAACTTGCATCCCATTGTACATGGAGTTATTTTGGTGGTAATCAATACAAGGGAGATAACTGAGTGCCACATAAATCCATGGACATCTATTACATTGAACATTTGGGAACCTTTGAATCTTGAATTTTTAACATTCAAATTTTTTGGGACCGATTTTGCACTACCATGATTACTGCAACAAGTAATTTATTGTGAAGAAAATATCAAAATATGCAAATCTCGAAATTATGATATTCATAATGTTCATGACGTCTTCTCTGAGGTAAACCTTGAACTAGCTGATAAATGTCACATACTAGTACTTAATTTGGACAAAACAGACATCACATGATTAACCTTTCCAATAATGCTAATTATTTCCTGTGGACTGAAAATGCACTAAATACAAAAAAAAACACAAACATCAATGATGGATATTTACACGATCCAATCCCATTGTTTCCAACACTTTATCAAAGAAGCCAATCCATAGCACTTGACGATAATTGTATTGCCTGTAGGTGTCAGCACGTGTCAGTATACAGTCCTTTGCCAATTTTGAGTCCGCCCACCATATTGACGAAACAATTAATAAATCAATAAATAGAAAACCCGATATCGCAGGTGGACATTTTCCGAGATAAAATATACATAGCCAGTGTTGTTATAGTAATAAGTACTTACCCGAACCTGTACAATTGCATGTGTAATTATTTATCAGATCTATGCACGACCCCGCGCGGCATTGGTTGTTTCGACATTCGTCGATTTCATTTTCGCAGTTGATACCCGTATAACCTACAACAGAAAGTGTTCAAAATACAGACTATATAATAATGATATGAAAATGCTCAGATGCTCATACTGGTCTTGGCCAGCAGGGATACTGCACCCTTTTACCGCAAACTTTTCTTGGACTGACATTCAGATAATTTCTGTTAGAATCCCAGGATTGAATGGTCCTGATACAAATGGCGCCCGACTCAAAAGGGTGCTAAAGTGTAGTGAACATATCTATGTACAAATTATATTCACTTGTCATGCTTGGTTTGTCAGTACCACTCAGTGATAGCTACAAATGTTGCATGTTCCTCCTGCCCTAAACTGACAAACTGTTACATGAGTAAAATAATCTCAAAAGCAATCGTTAAAGTGTTAAAGCTTAAATAAAAATTAAAAATAAACACTGAGGGAAAATAGAAGTGAAGTCAAACAGATGAAACATCACGTTTACAAGGAATGAAAAAAATGCAATGACCTAAATTTATCTGTGGCATTGCCTACTCATGGCGACATCACAAAGATGAAAAACGCTGGCAAGATGAAAAATCTTTCAGTTTTACTCAATCAAGGTGTAACTTGAACCAACATGAATCTGAGTAATGTGTTTAAGAAAGGAGATTTGTGTTTGCTAAGTCACGTGAAAGGTGATTAGCATCAGCCTGTTTTGTGTTACCCAGTTTGTGTTACCCAACAAAAAAACGTTACTCATCGGAAAGCCAGTATGTTATGGTAACACAATTATGGTAAAATGTCAATATTTGACCTCAAATATACTTTCACTGTGAGCGATGAGAAAAGAATAATATATACCGTACTTTCAAGTTTCAGGATATAATATCAGCACGTGTTTAAAAGATATTCACTTCATAATATGTATTTACATGTGCAATATTTTCATCAATTAACTTTTTGTGCAACATTATGTTCATAAATTTTGTCTTTAAAACTAAAATGTAAATCACAAATGTCCAGTAATTTCAAAACACAATTCATCATTTTCCTTTTTTAATAGAGAAATGCAAATGTTCTTTTAGACATTTTATGGTAGGAAGTATTTTTATCAAATAGCATCATTTTAACCTGATTTATCTGGAACATTATGTTCATAAATATTTTAACCTGATTTATCTGGAACATGCACGATCTGGAATGCGCCAAGGACGTACTACTTTTCACTGTAGGGTGTTGTTATGTATCACTACGATGCCTATATTCAGCACACGTAGTACAATGTAGCACTAATTTTTACGATGCGCTTCTTGGTCAGGACAATAATTTTAGCAGAAGCAAAATCAAGATGGCTGTTTTTGAATTCGCATTTTATGGATTATATGCATGAGCAAAGATATCTGCTTTGAATCAATTTAATGAACTACGGTACAACTTTCAGGGAAAAAAAAGTAGTGCATTGTATAAAAAATAGTGCACTGATTACATGCCTGACCTTTGACCTACATAAAATATGTTGATTTTTGTACCACTGACTTCTGGCTTTTGACGCAAATGGATCATATATATCAACTTCATTACTTTTTACCTATATATTTCCTTCTACACCCGGTTATACGGGGGTCGACTGTACTACATGCAAATTTACCCCTGACCTTTAACCTACCTGGAACACATTGACATTTGTATCTTGACCCTTGATCCAGGACACAGCTGCCATTGTTTTGACACAGACTCACCACATTACAACCCAATTGAGCTGAAATACAATCAATAACATTTTAAAGTACTGAGAAAATAAATTTCACGATAACATCAGATTTTTCTATAATAATCATCCGAAATGTTCTCCAATACATAAATCAATAGGTATTACTTAATGCTCTTGATAAACATGGCCATTTAGGACTTCAAATATTTGGTCACTAATCGATAAAATAGCCAGCTCAGTAAATATGTCTCATTCATTATCCTGGACATTTAATCGCCCGAGTGTCCACATAGGAGACACCAAATATATTTACTCCTAGGAAACAAAACATATTTCGTCCCCATTCCTAAATACAACAGGACATCATTTGTCTGGTCGTTATCACACAGCTGGATGTGGTGTGGATAACACAGCATATTCCATTGGTTGTGTTACTATGTACACCATATTCAACTGATTGTAATGCTAAGATATATCCTGCTGATTGTGCTATAGCATATCATAATGCATCAGTTGTGTTATATAACATCATTTGCCATGGTTATGACAACCATATTTTACAACATAATATTCCATTGGTTGTGCTATAACATAATTTCATATTGGTTGTGCTATAACATCATATTCCATTGGTTGTGTTATAGCATATTCCATTGGTTGTGTTATAGCATATTCCATTGGTTGTGTTATAGCATATTATTCCATTGGTTGTGTTATAGCATACTAGTATTCTATTGGTTGTATTATAACATCATATTTCATAATTATGCTGCTGATTATGTTGTAACACTATTGACAAATAACATCATATTATTAACTGTCATAATCCAAATACTTTGTGCGATGTGTGACGCAAAGCGATAAGTTGAATAGAGGATGATCTGGGGAATCGAGAATGATCTATTCAAGAGTATTTTGAAGTAAGTATCGAAATAGAAAATATTACTAAATGTTTGAAATAAAAAAATAAAAAATAATCCTGTGCACTTTTAATCATAATATTCCAAATATAAACTACCCTATTCCAATATTTCAGTGTATGCCTAACAGTAATAATTCCCACGAGTGATGACAAATAAATAAGCGATGGTTTCCAGGTGGTCATTATACAGTGGTCAGTGTACACTGCGGTCTCCAGACTATTTAAACAGAGCGATGTCTAGATGTTCTAACACAGCAGTTGCTTAAACACGGCTACTTAAAGTACAGAACAAGCTTTGTTTGAGTGAGTGAGTGAATTTGGAGTTTAACGTCTCTGCAGGAATCATTAACCCATACATTATGGAAATTCATTTCAAAACATATTTAAAACATAACAAAATATGAATTGAATAGAAACTGAACTTAGATCATATGTTAGACCTGCCATAATTCAAGATAAAGTAATAATTAGTGCACATTATGTGAGAGAAAGAAAAAACATAATAGGCAATTTTGGTCATTTTTAATAAATATATATTTACAAAGACAATATTTTTGTGGCAAACATGGAATTTGTTTTGGGCAAAGATTATACCACTATAATCAGTTGGGTATCTCATATGTCACTGCATAAAAATATATTAAATAAAATGTTTAATTATAGAGATGTGTGTGATTTAGTGTGTGAAATTGGCCAAATAAATTGCAGGCAAAAAATAATAATTTCTATTTTGATACTTAATTCTAAAACTCACTTGAATAGTCCCACAATTCCCCTAGATCCAGCCATCTATTCAAACTTACATTTGTACGCCTTGCTCAAAATCAGCAGTAGAAAAAGCAATAAAACAATTACAAACAGGTCGACTTACACAGGTCATTTTGACACAACGTTCCGTTGAAGTTTGGCGGACAGTTACATGTAAAGTTGCGGATTCCGTCCACACACGTTCCGCGGACACACGGACTGCTCCAACAGTCGTCCCTATCCTCGTCACCTGCACAGAAATATTTTAACAATAATTACAAGACATTAACTAATTTTACCAGATATTATAATATAATATGGCCAAGAGCAAAATTGAGGCTCCCCTATAGGAAAGTAAAGTACACAGAATAGAGTAACCACTATCAATATTTAAATACAAATAACATTTCAAATAATTAATATTCCAATGCCTTTTGGACCACACCAGTAATGCACCACAAGTTAATCCTCTCCCCTTGCTAGATTAGGAAACAAACACTGCTCTTTAGGGCATCTCCAGTTGCCTGCAGCGTGGAGAGGGTTTAATGACAAATGCAATTTTGTGAATTATTGGAATAGGTACATTACGTCTTGTCAGGGTCATTTCTGGTGACAGGAAACTGGTGGCACTTAATCAGAGATAAATCATTAGATAATTGTTAATCAGAGTTACGTTTATTGAAAATCGATACAGCATGGTTTGAAAATGTAAACCATGAAAATATCTGTAGATCATGAACATTATAGCACTGTTGTTAGTACTGTTTGCAACGGTTGCTATGAATGAGAAATCTGCATCATGTCGTATTCAAGTGACGTCACAATAAGAGATCATTAGCCATCAGTGAGTGAGTGAGTGAATATGGAGTTTAACGTCGCTGCGGGAATCTTTCACCCATTTGCGACGATTTAGCCATCAGTAAATGCATAGCATATTTAGATGTTTGGCCACTGGATTTTCACTGGATTTTCAATTAATTTCATGCTATATCGTGTCAATTTACAGTTGCAATGAATGACAACTGCATCATGACGTTTCATGTGACGTCACAATAAAGAGATCAGTGACATAAACTGGCTAAACATTTAAATGAATCTCGGACTATCTCGTGTCAACTTACAGTTCCTATGTCCTCGTAACTGTCCTTAAAATATATTAAGCCTCTTCCTCTGTTAAAGTTACATCCTACACTACTCAATTACATGACATTGTGTTATTTTAATCACTTGACATTTAAGAAAAAAGATTGGGACAGAAAGGTTGATGTATGGGGAGCAAATTAAGAGATCACTCAATTTGTCGGCTAAGATTATTTGAACACAGTCTGGCAGACAAACACTGATGTGCCTGTTAAGACACACAAGGTGTAAATGTCATCGCCGGTAATATCCCAGATTCAATTGATACTGTAACAAAGGCATGTAGATATTAGGATTCAAACCCGAGTTTGTATGAAGGTGGGTTTGACACTCTACCTACTTAACCAAAGGGGTAACCCCACTGATTAACAATAGAACAATAACTTTATTTTATTTGTTCTTTTTTTTAAATTAGGTGGTGTTCCATTGACAGTGTTGGACACACATTCTGGACAGGGGGCTGCTCCTTTCTAGTTGTTCTGTCTGTACTTTCTGTCCAACGCATGCACAGTTACATTGTACGATATTGATCCTTGGTAATCGTGCATGTGTTGGACATAAAGTACAGACAGAATAACTAGAAAGGAGCAGCCCCTTATATTTTCTTTTATTTGACAATAATTATAATTTGAATGGCATTATTAATTAATTTAATAGCATATTTTTTTAAATTTCAAATATGTATTTTACCAATTGCGGTAACAAAACTATTTGATAGTACTACACTATTATTTCATACTGCATAGTATACTATAAATGTAGACATACCATCAAATGTTTACAAACTCTTCGTTTTTAAATAAGAGCAACATTGATGAATGATATTTCCATAGATATTAACACAAACAACACCACACACACACAAATACAATAAAGAAATTAATTCTACACTACGTGTAATTTTTTCCCCCTTCTGATCAAATACAAAACTATATTCGTTAAGAAGGAAGTATTTTAACTGATGGGTTTGAGTACACCAGGTTGGCCCTCGGTCTGACAAGTCACTCTTCAGTGTCAGGAGACAAAAGAAAACTCTCCAGCGTCTGGGCATAGTTCTACACATGTCGCACCCAATCTCCGTGTTTGCCCAAAAATGACTTGGCCAAGGAGTGAAAAGGGTGAAAAACTATAAAAGGCCCTCGTCTTAAAATTAGTCGGGAATAAATGGGATTCCCAAAGTCACGTGCGAGCGCTCCGACACTGTAACAATCTCGTTCGGAGATCATCTCGCACATTTCGAAGATAAAAAAAAATTGCTGGATTAACATTGCAAAGTGTGCTGACATGTTTGACAAGCGGTAGAGTCTATGATTGAGTTAATATTCGTTGCATTCTACCTGACATGAACAGTGACTGGGCTATTCTCTGTGTCACATCTTGTCCTTGCCCAAATACTCCTATTGAAAATATCCCGCTAGATCAGTTAACCCTCTCCACACTGGTGGGAACCGGAGATGCCCAAATATGCTGTTTCTGTGTCTACTACAGCAGGGAGAGAGTGAGTGTATATGGAGTTAAACGGCACTGCAAAATGGAAGGGGTTAAGCAAGTCTAGATTAATTACTGGAGAACAAGCTCCTTTCATATTTATAAAATTAATTAATTATTATTAATAATTATTAATTATTATTAATTATTACTAATAATTATTAGTATTATCAGAATTTGTAGTAGTAGTAGTAGTAGTAGTAGTAGTAGTAGTATATTATTATTATTATTATTATTATGCATTTGTAAATGTTTCAGCCACTGTTTCAAATTGTCCAGTGTAAACATCCTCTTTTAACTGTCTTGCCACTACAGACAACCAAAGATGCCCTCTATAGCTACGGGACAGTCCAGTGATTGAGATAGATCCAGTATGACCGACATATCCCAGTAATTGATCGCTTACATAAAAGTATTTGCCACATTCCACATATCGTAAATGTCATAAATATCATGCTGAACATCACAAATGCCCTGCATGTACAATGCAATGTTCAGTTTTGATGAATGAATCCCAAAACTTGATTGACCAACACCTAAACGATGCTTTAAATAATGACAAATATTACATTGGAAACTTGTTAAATATCTCAATGAGCATGATTAGCACTTGCCCAAAGTCTGAAGAAAAGATTAAATCTAGATGAAAACCTTTGCCATGATTCCCTATCCTGCAAATCCTTTGTTATAGTGTTCTGGAAAGTATCACCACAAACCAACACGCATTATTAAGGATGAGTAATGGGATAACCAATTAACCTATGCCATTGTACGTGTTTCTCAACCCTTATATAAGATGTCTAATATCCAGTGCAGTCAATGCCCAGACGCTGACTCGCAGTAGACAAATTAGTATGGTTACCATGGTTATGGTACTGTATTTAATTATCTCCAGCAATAGCAGTGTGACACTACAACCACTAGGAGTGACACTAGGAACACTATGAAAGTGTGACACCAAATTAGTGTTGTATTTAATTATCTCCAGAACAAGCGTGTTGAGCGTGACACTAGAACCACTAGGAGCGACACTACCACTATACAAATGTAACACTATATTGGTGTGGTATTTAATTATCTCCAGCAACAGGAAAGTGGAGTGTGACAGTAGAACCACTAGGAGTGACACTAGCACTACTAGGAGTGACACTACCACTATGCAAGTGTGACACCAAATTAGTGTGGTATTTAATTATCTCAAGAACAAGAGTATAGAGCGTGACACTAGGAGTGACACTAGGAACACTATAAAAGTGTGACACTAGAACCACTAGGAGTGACACTACCACTATGCAAACATAACACTATATATTGGTGTGGTATTTAATTATCCCCAGCAACAGGAAAGTGGAGTGTGACACTAGAACCACTAGGAGTGACACTAGAACTACTAGGAGTGACACTACCACTATGCAAGTGTGACACCAAATTAGTGTGGTATTTAAGGAGTGACACTAAGACCACTGGAATTGTAACCCTACTTGGACAACTAAGAGTATGATGCTAGAACATTAGGAATGTGATACCAGGACCACTGTCATAGCGTGACACTAGGAGTGGGACACTATGAACACTAAGAGGGTGACACTATATGAGTATAACACTAGCACTACTAGGAATGTGACACTAGTATAACAAGGAACATGACACCAGGAACATTAGGAGCGTGACACTATAGTAGTGTAACACTATTATCATTACGAACATGCAAAACTAGGAACATTATGAGTGTAACACTATAGGAGTATAACACTAGCACCACTAGGAATGTGACACTAGGAACATAAAGAGTATGACACTAAGAGTGTAACACTATATAGCACAACTAGGAGCATGACATCAGGAACATGAGTGACACTAAGAAAATACCACTATGAACATTAGGTGTATAACACTACATATGACAAATAGGAACATCACACCAGGAACATTAGGAGTGTGACATTAAGAGTGTGACATTAGGAGGAGTGTGACATTAGGAGTGTGACACTATAGCACAACTAGGAGCATGACCTCCAGTAACATGATGAGAGTGACACTAAGAAAATAACACTAGTAATGTTAGGAGCGTGACACTAGGAGTGTTTACATGACCATAACTAGGAACATAACACTAAGAACAATAGGAGTGTGACACTACAGCATGCCACAGTACTGCCACTATGAACATCAGGAATGTAACACTATATTATAGGACAACTAGGACCATGACACCAGGAACATCAGGAATGTAACACTATATTATAGGACAACTAGGACCATGACACCAGGAACATCAGGAATGAAACACTATATTATAGGACAACTAGGACCATGACACCAGGAGCATCAGGAGTGCGACACTATATTATAGGACAACTAGGACCATGACACCAGGAGCATCAGGAGTGTGACACTAGGAGCGTGACACTAGGAGTGTGACGCTAGGACCACCAGGAAAAACTAGCCAGGCCAGCATCCTCCATTGTTACACACACACCTCTGAGGTAAAACAAAGAGCTTCCAAAGAACTGGCATATTTCTTTTGTATCGTAAATCTCCGAGTAAATACCAGGGCAATTTGGGTCGCTTGGCGATCCTGTCGAGCTAACCAATTGTTGGCAACAGACGACATGAAACATACAGCTTGCACTCCAGTATTCCTTGTGTATGCTTGTACAGACAATTCATATTGCATACCATGGGCAAGATATGGTCACCATAAATCCATTTTTGGCATATAGAGTTATAGAGGTAGCCATTGTACACATACGACATACTTGCTCTTTCATAAAAAATGTCAAACCTAGGTACCTTATATCACTCAGGCATCATCCAACAGTATCATTCATGGCTCACATGATATTACGGTAACATTTACTTATTGACAGTCACATCCCTTCTACTTAGTCTGTCACAACTTGTTCTCACACAAATACTCATATTCAAAATATCCCTCTAAGTATCGGTACATCTAGATTTCAGATTTCAGAGGGAAAAGTATTTCAATGGCTCCTTTTATATAATTTATACAATACAAATCAACACTTACCGGTATGTCATACATAAATTAGTTACTTTAACCTTCTCCCTGCTGAATAAAATCAAAGTGTTCTATTTCTGCATCTGATCGGGCAACTTAAGTCGCCTTCAGCAGGGAGAGGGTTAATAACACACATCCTCTGACAATTGTAAGTTTGATACCCACGTCAGTCTTATGTGTGACTTCCCTCCCAGTGTCCCATAATCCTGTATGTTTACAATAAAATGAAAGTAGATCAGTCTATATTTAGAACAAAACACTGTTGTATTTGATGAGATCGTCATTATTCATTTTGTAGAATTATTTTTACTGTATTTCTTTTTATTAATAAGTAATTTTATGTTGAAATACTTTAATAGTGCATGCAAGGATGTCGTTATTGCCCATTTGTATTGAATGTAATTTAATTAAAATATGTAAAGAAGAAAAATGTAATATTATGACCATCGGGTATTGCTGCAATTACATGTGTTATTCTGTAGTGTTACACATTGCGCTGGTATCTAAGCACGTAACTATGTTAACCCTTGTCAATGGCGTTTCGTATCGATTTTTCGATTTTTAATGATTTTGACATTTTTTGAAAATTTATACTTTGACAAGTATTAACTTTCAAAAAATGTCAACATCATTAAAAATCGAAAGATTGATACGAAACGCCTTTGACAAGGGTTAGTAAATATGTATTCTTCATACAACTGTGGATACTCCATCATGGTCGCGGTCAAACATTCTTCGTTGATATTACTTATGTATGACTCGTCGCAAATGGGTGAAAGATTCCCGCAGCGACGTTAAACTCCATATTCACTCACTCACTTATGTATGACTCCCCATTGTTTGTTAATAAGAAAAACAAGATAATAAAATTATATCTGGGTTACTCGATCAGGGTAAGCGACGGTTAATTAATTATTCGGACTTCAAAACGGTTGGTTTCAATTGGCCATTACCCAATCAACTGGAATAATAACATTGAATAAAGCACCATGCACGCAATTCCTCCTCTGTGATGCAAAATAATTCCCTTAGCAGCTGCATATGGGCAATAAAGCATTATCTTATCTTATTTTAACGTAAACAATCTGCGGAGACCCGCACACTATCAAAATACTAGTACATGCACGAGCCTATTTATTCAAGGTCGAAGGCCACAGGCCCATATGACATTGTACCATTTATATGCAACAAATTACCAAAATAAATACACGAATTGTAATACAGTCGACCCCCGTTTATCCGGTCGGTTGCGTTCCCGGAAATATCGTGGGGATAACTGAATTTCCGGATATCTTAAGTTGGCAAGAGTTGCCACTTTTCATGTGCGTTTCGTCCAGCTCTAAACTGACAAACCGTGATATAAGTGAAACAATCTTGAAAGCGATTCTAAACTGCAATTAACAAACAAAACAAAGAAAAAAGAAGAAAAGAAACAGGTAGAATAAAGAATTTTATATTCAATAAATGAATAAATCTAAATATATATTTTCATATAAATAGACTGAATAGTGACACATCGACTCTTGCTGATTGCTCGCTTTTACGGATTTTCGACAGGTTTAATAGTGATTCCCACAAGGAGAGAACCGACGACGTGGTGAAATGCATCCAGAGAACTGGGACCTATGACCTGACTTACGAAGAGTTGTGCTACGGGGCCAAGACTGCGTGGAGAAACGCTGGTAGATGCATCGGCAGGATACAGTGGTCGAAATTACAGGTAATATATAGAGGATACTTAACTGTGTTTCCCAAAAATCATGTTTTATGTTCTCAAGTGAAGCGGGAGGCTATATTGTCACTCATATATTCCGCTATCCTACTGCCAAGCGTATAATAAACATAATAAAAAGTTGAAAGATTTCTTCAATTAAACATATTTATTAATATTTACACATTTACTTGGAACGATACTTGTTTGCGTACCGGCTCCGTGGTTAGAGCGTCGGCCCGGACTGCGGAAGGTCGTGGGTTCGATCCCCGGTCGCGCCATACCAAAATACGCTAAAAGGTGGTACTTGTTGTTTCCCTGCTTGGCGCTCAGCATTAAAGGGGTAAAGCAAGGACTGGCCAGCTCG
>JAVCKZ010053460.1:0-17125 GCA_034780755.1 Lepetodrilus elevatus | reverse complement strand
CGATTCGGGGCATATTTATTCACGTTTCGCAGCAAAAATATTAACGGTTCGGGGCTTATTCACGATTCGGAGCAAAACATATTAACGGTTCGGGGCTTATTCACGTTTCGGAGCAAATTCACGTTTCGAGCCTTAACACCCCCTCTAAAATACACTTTGAGGTATCCGAGCGCCTGCCCGGACAGCGGAAGTTCAGCAAGTCAACCCTCGGCCGTGTCATACCAAAAGGCGTTAAAATATAGGAGTTGTTGTCCCCGTGCTTGGCGTTCAGCATTAAAGGCTATACAGCAATGGTAATATACAGTGTACGAGTGGGATATCCTTGCTACCTGCGGCATTGATATTCCAAGTGAGCTTGCACTATAAACACTATTGGAAATCTAGACTAGTAGCTAGCACAAGCAAACAAAACATTCACCGCTCTCCAACTCTATAAATACCTCTCATTTTATTTGTTGTTAGGATTTTGCAATCTATACTGTTAGTTCTGATATTTACATATCTGTACATATTAATTGTTATCATAGGCCGACGTAATTTTAGTTGATATTTGAAGAATTCACAACGATAGATGTTAAATTAAAATTATGATCAGATCGGATAAAATAATTTCTATTATTATGACACAGTAGCCCAGATAAGGCGTTTCTTTTCTTTTAGAATGTTCGGACTATCGGACATTCGATGTTGGCCACATCCGACCAGAAATAAATGACAACGACATTAATTTTAGCTACCGGTATTTGAACTTGTTAAAAGCAGTTCCTACAACTGCCATTAATCTTCACATAATACTCCCTAAAATTAATTAATTTCTGGGAGTACCAGTATCGCAATATTTGAAAATACTCCCTAAATCAAAATCAGGGATACTCCCAGGTCGCACATTTTATCTGGAGGTCTGATGACAGTAGAAATACTATTACAACATTTCATATAATGCAGGAAGCGTGAGTAAAATATTGGTATAGCGATAGATGTAGGCCTATGCATGTACCCGTGTAAGAATATGAATCAATTTACTATTTACAGACATAATACATAATTTATGTAGTCGATTTGCTTTTGAAATCATCGGGAGAAGAATTAATCAATCGAAAAAACGTCTGCTTTACTTTAGGTCACGTTTCACACATTTTCTTCACATGTCAACGTGTTTTAGTGCTTTTATGGCGTTTGGTAAAAGCTGATGAAGTTTCCTAAAATCTATTTTCTACCGATCGTCTTCCTGTTATCGCAGGGCGCATGCGTAGATGAGTCATGTCCGCCATTTCAGAGGAAACACTGATCTGTCATCGTTATTTTATTGAATCATAAGCCAACTATTACGATGGAATTAACATGTACACGTAAGTTTAAGCATGGTAGTTGTGAACGTAGTTACAGTGTGTACCGTTCTTCAGCAGATGCATTATTGATCACATGTACTCGCAAAGAAAACACCATAAATAAATAGAAGAATTTCCAAACTTTTTTTATTCAGTGTGAGGACTTTAGTCTCAAAAAACAGTCTGCGTAATTTTGTAGAGGTTTCAAACAGTCGCTTTGATTCTCAGTGGAAAAGTATCAATGTTCTTAGATACTATACTGAGAAGACTCGCAATTAATTTTCAAGAATGCCTAATCATGACCTACAAAAGTACAAGAAAATGTTGTAGTCAACGATCTACAACAGCTGTACAATGATTCTACCTGTCTACAAGTCAATGATCTAGTCTACAATCATTAGTCTAGATCTACTAGATATAAAATTGATAGAATAATTTCAAATTAATACTTTAGCAATATTATATTGTCTGTTTCATTATCAATGTCAATATGTCTTATTTATGTTGTAAGGTGATCAAATCTTAGCATGTAAATATTGGTGTTAAAACTGTTAATCAACCTGGGTAATAATTTAATTCCTATTTCTCACTTTATATGGTACCCCTGGCACACATTGAGGGGGAAACATGCGCAATCAGTTTTATGGACTAAAATGTAGCTCTTATTTCATTGGATATATGTTTACATCAAATTCATCAGCAGGGTTTCTCCAAACGCGCAATCCTGCGTATACGCAAAACATGCAAGTTTGGACACATGAATATTCCGCTACGCGTCCTCCTGTACGCACTTTATTAAAAATAAAATTGACAACTTGAGATTCATTTGTTATCGTATTTCTAAATTCGCTACATCACAGCATAGATTAGAAGAGACTAGAATTGAGGCCTTGCATGTGACGTCACTCGTGGCAAAACAATTGGATTATTGACGTCACCAGCTTATTTTCTGCTACTCAACATATCGTTGTCAATGGAAACGATTGTTCCATGCAAGGGAAAAGCCAAAGTTCGCTGTTTCTAGACCACAACGTAAGCTTAGATATATATGGATCGACAACTAGACCACATAATTCTGACTTGTCCAAATATTGGGCGAGGAGCGATAGCCCGAGGGCGAACGGGTACTCGATTGTGTCAACATTAAACGACATGTTGTCTGCCACCCAGTATGGCGTCGGCAATGAAACGATTGTTCCGTGCAAGGCCTCAATAATGTAACAGGCCTCAAAGTTACAATTTTTTCCAAGAAGTCATGCATGTCCTGCATAGCCATAAACACTTAAAATAAGTGAAACATTGGTAGCCAAATGCAAAATTAGGTCGCCATAGCTCCCAAATTAGTCGCTAAATTGAGCCTTGATATACTAGTAATAACATCAAATAACAGTCATATACCATCTAGTTACTGCTGTTTGCAATCGGCGAATAAAACTTGTGCAGCCTTCATCATTTTACTTATGTACAAAGGAGAGTAACTCTAATTCTTCTGCGACTAATTTGGGAGCCATAGCGACCCAATTTTGCATTTGGCAACCAATATTTTACTTATTTTAAGTGTTTCTGGCTATGCAGGAGCCAAATGGCTCCTTGGAAAAAAAATGTGTAACTTTGAGGCCTGAGACTGAGTGTAGTGAAACGCATGTGACTCCCTTTTTCTAAGTCAGGATGCGAAAAGAATGTCACCATGCATCCCCAGGACTCGTAAAAATTGAAATCTAAGGGAAACCCTGCATTGGGTAAAATTTCATTGGCTGTTTGCGCAAGTTTCCCTCTAGATGCGTGCCAAGGGTGCCACAATATACAAGGTGAGATATAGGAATGAAATTATGTACTGGTGGGATGCAACTCCAAGCATGACACACAGAGTGTATTACTTTTATCACTCGACCAACCCTAGGGTGACAGTCGAGTGATTAAATTAGCCAATGGGGATATTCGTATCATGAGTGGTCATTGGCTAATTTCATCACTCGACCAACCGGTGACGGTCAAGTGATGAAACTAATACGCTCAGAAGTACACAAGGAAGTGGCCTCCCTTGTGATCTCTGGGTTGTGTGAAGCTGTCCCTCGGTGCCCTTTCACCTGTTACACCTGGGATGACTAGAACCCACAAACATAGCACCCACTCTCTAGCCTCACCGACCACATGTCTTGACCTGCATGTCCAGTTACAATGTGACAAGCTCAGGTCATCATCATGTGTCTTCTTCATCAGGAGTGTCCATGTTCGTTTCTGAAGCTTCGACTAGTTTGGCATGAAACACACTGACATCCGGCATGAAACACACTGACACCCCTATTTAGTAGATTATCAGTAAATTCTTCATTGAATGACAAACAAAAAACTTCAATTTCATATTTTGTCATCATCGTCATCAAACATCCAAATAAGGAATTAATCACTGTTCTAAGGGTTAGAAGTTCCCACTCGCCCGGGGGCCCGATCCATTTCACGTAATGTTAAAGATATTCTACGGGCGAGTAGAAATTTCATGTTTTGTTATTTATATAGGATCATTATTCGGGCGAGTATGTTTTAAAGTTAAGTTCCAACCCTGCTGTTCAGTCAACTTCAGTTTCATTCATAATCACATTTATTCTATTAGCATTACGTAAAATACTCGTCTAACCTCATCTGTTCATGATGTTTGGTGTGGTATAGATCGTCATTGGTTTGATTTTAAATTCTATATATTATTTTTAACTATCCCTGCAGGATTAGACACAAGCACAGCTCTTTAGGGCATTTCTGATTGCCTCCATCTTGGAAAGGGTTAAGCACATTGCAAAAATATGCACTGAGATCTTGAGATGTCCCCTGTGCGCACTACTAGGCAATATATATATACTGGGATGGGTAAGAAGTCTTCACGTGTTCTTGTCCACTGGTTAAAACCCAAAGGTCAATCTGACCCCGCTGATATGGGACTGATCTATCTACGCTAGTGTCCATCTTGTGCTTGGTCAATCATGTTCTGACCTGTGTCCAGTGGCAGGCAGTTAGCAGCCATTGGTGGTGTTATTATCGGTTGTTATGGTTATGGATGATGGAGGTACACGTACTTGAGTGACCTCGGCTTCTACATCTGGTTGGGGGTTGTGTTACAGTGAAACTGACATTTGAATTGGAATTGCAGGTACGTAATGTTGGCATTATCCGTGGCGGAAATCTGATTTTTTTCGACTTGTAATATAGTCTGAAAGCATAAATGTCACTGACACAAGTGCCTATCATATGTCTATATACCATGATTACATTATTGGGCACACATACATTCTGGCTACATTTCTTATTCCCTAAGCCTGTTTTACGTGCATGTACTTGTTTTGACGTTATTTATTTAAAAAAAAATTCTTTCTTCTTCGATTGGGGTTTAGAGCCAAAGATTCTTTCATTTTTATCAGATCACAGCATGTCAGTTTAAGCAGGAGGAAATCGGCAACAACTGTAGTGGTTACGGTCAATCTGCGAGTTGGTACTACTGAGTAAACAACTACAGTAGACCTCGCATATAACGGACTCATTGGGACCGGCTATTTCTGTCCATTATACGCGAAGTCCGTTATACGCAATTAGCCTTAGATGGGACCTGGGACTTCAGATTCAGTCCGTTATATACGAGGTCCAGTTTATCCGAGGCCAGTATATCCGAGGTCTACTGTATATATATGGCCTACATTTTAATGTTCCTAAATTTATTGTACATGTAGGTTTTTCGAGTAGAGCCAGAGGCCAGTTGTGTGATAAAATCAATATGTGGAGTATGTTGTGTTGGCCGTGTACGTTACCGAAGTATGCCGAGTATGTCGCAGACTGGCAGGGGAGGAGTGTAGTTGTTTGTCTACACATGGCTGCAGATGCACTGGTGCCGTGATACATGTAGCATCTTCTTCCTGCTCCAGAGGACATGCTCCACATCCAGCTCTGTGCCCTCCTGGTATTAATAGACAGTCTACCAGTCTCTGTCTACTGTGGGCTTGTCATGTATGCCTGGCTTCCCCTCAGAATAACACAGAGAGAGAGAGGGGAGGGGAGAGAGAAGAAAGAAAGTGGGCAAGAGCCAGCTATCATGTGTAATAAATCAGGAAGAGTACATATTTGAATTATTGATCATCTGGCCATGTAGCTAGAGTAGTCTGGTAAATATGACCTCTCAGGAGAGTCATACATCAGTCATACTAGAGTACTTGTGACTAATAATGCATAATAAATACAGAAGCTATCGCTGTGTTCCGCTCACTTATGTCTGTATTGTAGCTCAACAGCAGTAGCAATGGATACTAATTTGTAATTGTAATCATCGATCGCATGGAAATAGGTGTTTTAACCCTCTCCATGCTGAAGGCAAATAGAGATGCTCTAAAGAGCAGTGCTTGTGCCTAAAGTAATCCAGCAGTTAAAATAATTTGCCCAGCCATAACCATTGATTTTTAAACCTATGAAAAGTCCCATACTCAACTAAAAGTTTTCTTCATAAAGTCTTACGTAAATTCTGAGCTTGAGCATGACGTCGTACTCAAAATGTTTCGTAATCTTGAGGCCTGACTGTAATGAGATTGTTGTATGGTGATATGCACATGCATGGCATTGTTTTCAGAGCAGGCTATTGGAAAAGCATGTGGAATTTAGAGAACTAATTGGTAGTAATGATGGGAGAAGAAAAAGCTGGTGTTTTCTCAACTTTTCTGTGCACTGTACAGCATGGGCATAGCCTACCATCCTCTGTCTGGAGACGAGCAAGCTGCGGTGTACATATTAACCCTCTCCATGCTGGAGGCAACCTGAGATGCCATAAAGATCTGTGCCTCTGTCTAATCCCGCTGTGAGAGGGTTAAGCCAGCAGATGTTCTGATCAGATGTACATCTGGCTTAGCCACGAGTGTGAGGCGGGCTGTCTGTCTGTCTGACTGCCAGGGCAAGATGCATACTGACTGATGGTGTGTAGTTATTTCAGGCAGTTCCAGGCCAGGCCAATGAAGTATATTATAACATAGGAATTGGTCGCGGAGAAAGCAGGCATGTTAGGAAATTAGGAAATTCTTTTCTTTGTGCTGAGGTCTGTAAGGTGACTGCGTTAGTTTGTTATAAGGACTAGAAGTGATTACGTTGATTGGTGTCGATTATGAGCTGATCTGATTAGGACTGCTGTGTCATCTTAGAAATGTTGTCACAGCTGTGTAGTACTAGTACAGCAATGTTGTCACTATTCTGCCAAATAATAAAAACTATAAAAAAAATGAAAACCAGTAGGACAAGTGAGAAATTTAGCGTTTTGCCCAATTATACTTCTTTAGACATGTTAGACAAATCATGTGTATAATACTTTCAGGTAAAATGTATGTGACCATAAAATACTGTATGTCAAGCCATGATTCTATTCCTTTAACCCTTTCCCTGCTGGATTAGGCACAGACATGTCTCTTTAGAGCATCTCCTGTATATATCATGATATATAGGGATCGAACTTAACACTAGCTGCTAGTCGGGGGGCCATTTCTCCAAATTCTAAATGTATCCTAAGGGCTAGTAGAAATTCATAACATTTGTTTATTTGTATCGCTATTCGGGCTAGTAAGTTTTAAAGTTAAGTTTCTGTCGCTGTGATAGCTTCTGGAAGCGGGTCCCTGCATGGTTCTTGGTGTATTCCAGCTATTTAAAGTCTGGCTGATATGTTGTCCTGCTGAGTGGACGGCGTTACCACACGGGAGGACGCATTTGTAACCTCGTCCCGCTGTGAATTCCCTGCATTGTTATACACACGTCCTACAGCAGGACACTGTCCTACACACTGGTCCTGCTGATCAGGTTGCCAAGCAACTGGCTATACTGACTGCTGTATGGTGGTCACTTGAGATTGGAGACTGCTTTTAGTTTTACAGTGTATGTGATCGGAGACCCAGTGGGAAAACATTATGGAGATGGGGTATGCACCATGGTGTATGATAGTATAGCCTTGGTCATTTTCCATAAATAATGATTGTCATTTTTATCAATATTAGGAACATTTTGATCAACATTATGCTACAGTATGGACATTTAGAAACTAAACTTGGTTATGATGATGGAAATTGTGTGTTTTCATTAATTTAATTTATATGTTTGTACTTCTGAGTAATCAAGAGTTAATTTATCAGGCACTTAACTCTTTGAGTTTGAGTACGATTTCATGCTCACGGTAAAATTGGTTATGGGGATTTGTGAACAAACCCTTGAATTGAACATGAGTTTGTACTAATAGTTTATTAGTCTCAGGGCAGGATGTAGAATGTTGGATGATTGAATAATCACAAGCATGGTTAACAGGGTTAGAAGTTCCCACTCACCCGGCAGCCCGATCCATTTCTCGTAATTTTAAAGGTATCCTACGGGCGAGTAGAAATTTCATGTTTTGTTATTTATATCATTATTCGGACGAGTACCTTTTAAAGTTAAGTTCCAACCCTGGGTTAATTGTTCAGTTTATAAGAAAAATATTTTCTTCTGTTGTAGATTTTGGAAAAAGAGAAAATGATTAGAAGACAGACAACACTGGAGTTTTGTCAACAAAAGATAACAAGGTACATGTATATTTTGAACGTATTTTCCATTGTCAATATAAGTACCGTAGTCTGTGCATAACAGGAAGCAAAGCTCACAATGGAAGCCCGCACTGAGTCTCATTAGCAGCTGGTTATAGGCGTGATAGATGAAACTAAACAACTATGTTAGTTAACCCTCGATTGTGGTGTATCGTGCCTCGCCAGGCAACCGACGTGGATTGGAGCCGTGGAATTGTACTTGATGTACTTGAGTTAACCCTCTCCATTCTGAAGGCAACCGGAGATGCCCTAATGAGCAGTAACTACCGCCTAATCCAGCAGGGAGAGAGTTAACGTGGGTGTCAGTTCACCGGTGAGTTCACCAGTAAGTAAAGGCAAGGAGGTTCTCTGGTTCAGTTCTCGTGTTGCTACTTGACTATATACTACTTCAGTGTTCTTACACTAGTGTTATGTATCTACTGCACCAGATGCTGCCAGCTGCAATTACTTACAGATCCTCATTGATAATGTGTAACATCTGATATGTTTTCCAGTTTATACGACAACATTCCAATAATATCGCATAGTTATGTGTAATGTACATGCAATTGGCATATAATAATATTGGCTACCACAGAAGCGAACTATTGATTAACACTCTCCCTGCTGGGCAACCGAAGATGCCCTAAAGAGCTCTGTGCAGGAGAGGGTTAAAGTCTCCAGCAGTAATGATATACATGATATATGTCGGGAAGTATCATATTAGCGGCATTTAGTACTACTACTAGTAGCAGATGCAGGCCTACTTACTAATAGGGCGTTAATTGTGTGGATAATAATCGCGATAACTGTAGCAGCCCGTCATCAATGTTGCCATCGTCGCAAATGGTTGAAAGGTTCCCGCAGCAACGTTTAAACTCCATATTCATTCACTCACTCAATGTTGCCAGTTAATTGCTACACACATTTTGAGATGGCCCCGAGTTTAACGCAACTTCTCAGGTAAATTTCTGCTGTCTTAACGAGGTTGCAGTGGCGGTCAGGTATTCGTAGCAGGATCTCTCAATGTGTCGAGCGGAATGACCACGTTCATCCCCGAGTGCAAATAAACTGATGTTACCCCCACGTTTACATTTCTTCACAGGAAGGTCACAGGTCACATCCACACCAAGTCGGTGTTGACTCGCTGAAGTAATTGCTAAACTCTTCCTACAGTTTCTTTATGTGTTATTTTATCACTAAATTCTGTCACGTAACGACACTTTTTGGCTGTTTATGTGCAGCCGAGATTGACCTTTAACTTTCTCACGTCCGGTGTTACTAACACAAGTTGTCGCATAGGGGTGAAATATTCCTTCTGCCATGTAAAAAGTATGAATTCAATCCATCAATACTAACACAAAAGTAATCTAGTATTAAATGTTTGTGACCCTTGGTATTAGACTGACAGCTTATTGTATCAAATTTCATTTAAAGTTATCATTCGATGTCTTCACCATCAATAGTGATCATTAGATCTGCTGTCCCAGAATTAACCTTTTCTTTACTAAAGTCGACTAGAAATGGCCCCCACGAGCAGGAGAGGGTTAAAACACAACTATCAACACTCTCTCTGCTGAACTAGGCACAGACACAGCTCTTTAGGGCATCTCCGGTTGTCTCCATAATGGAGAGGGTTAAGACACAATTAAAGAACACATGTCATAATATTGTTTGTGTTTATATTTTCAGAATCGCCTGGTACTGGTAGTCTGCCAGTATGAGTCTACCACGCCCCTCAGGGCTGAAGGCGCCCAGTAAGATCGGGCGCCCGGGTGCCGGCACCCCGAAGTCCGGGATCCCGGCGCCCAACTCTGGTCCACCCAGTCGCGCCCAGAGTGAGTTGATTCTTCTCTTATCCATAGTGTAGTGGCTGCATATGTATCTTTTTATTTTTAGTCTTGCAATACCATATCTGGCCCCGAGATTACGAAACTTTTCTGGCGTCGAATATGGGTGAAATATTCCTGCTGCCATGTAAAGCGCTAATTCATTCATTTATAGTACGATTTCATGCTCAAGATCAAATTTGTTACTGTTAAGAAATTATTAACAACATTTTGAGTTGAGCATGAAATCATATTTTTAAAGTGTTTTTGTAATTTTTGGGTCTGATCTTTCAGTCTGGAATTCAGTGTCTACTCTTAATATTTCTTATATTTTTTAATTTATTGCTTTGTAACTTATTTTACATCTGGCTGTATGTTGATAATGCCTTATTCATCGTGCATGTCGCCAGAATTTGCAGTGAGAACTTTTGTGTGGCAATGATTCCGCTATTTCCTATATATGTTGTTTTTATTGCTCATTTTTATCTCCATTTAATATTCTTTTAAGTCACTCTTTTGGCAATATTTCCAACTTTGTTTGTGAACTGCTGAACATGTCTCTTTTAAAGCAAAACGTTATCTATTTAACAAAAGAAAACTGACTTTGAAAGCAGTTGTCAGGTGCTTGAAGATAATTATATGGATCGGATGCTGAAGCATGCAAACAGAACTCAGCAATGCTAATTAAGGGGCAATAGCCTTTTCTGACGTATTAACCATCTCCCTGCTGAAGGCGAGTTAACTTGCACCATCACATGCAGAAATAGAACATTTTGGTTTTATTCAGCATGGAGAAGGTTAATTTAGCTGTATTTTAACAAAGAAGATTTTCCAAACATCTACATCCTATAGGTATTGTTTTTTATCTTGGGCAAATTGGAAGAAAAATATGGCTGCATATTCCTCTAACCAGATTTCAATATTTGGTGGACAGTTTTCCTTCAATTCGTCTGCTGACCCTTCATTTATTTTTTTGTTGAACAAATCATTTAATAATCAGCAACACATACTTGTAGTTTGACTCTCCTAACTTGATGCTTCCCCTTCAAACTGTAAATATAGTAGGGAGGCAGAACTCACATTTTTACAATTTCGCTCAACTCGAGAGAGTAATCATGGCAATAGCAGCCAGTATGTTAAAATCATTCAGAATACATAAAACTGAACAATATGGAATTTCTGATGCAAGGCTATTACTGAGAAATCCAGCAATAAACAAACAAACACAAATATTTACATAATTAACCCTCTCCCTGCTGGATAAGGCACAGTCACTGCTCTTTGGGATATCTCAGGTTGCCTACAGCATGGAGAGAGTTAATTATATAGTAGGATTTGTATTGAAATATTGAAAATCGAAAATAATGTTCAATTCTTATTGAGAAGTTCAAGAATGTTGCCCAGACTTTGATGGTCTTTGTCTGCTGTCTGTCTGTAAGCTATGCAGAGACTGCACCAGGTAACATCTGGTTTACGTAACATTAGCATTATAGCATAGGACTGCAGCAGGCCTTAATAAAACCAGATGTCATTCACCAGACATGGAGTGTGCCTTTAAACTGTTATTTCAAAGTTCAGCGATCAATCTTTTTGCCAAACATTTTTTTTGTCATGTCGGGATACCCTGACTGGTGTGACTCATTGGCGTAATGTAAGAAGGGGTTTGTTTGAGAAATTGCACTACCCTATGAAAGAATACATTATTTATGTAATAAGAGAGAAACATATTGTAAAATAAATAATATAAAAACAATTATACAGATAAAATTGCTAAAATCTATCATTGAAAATGCATTTTTCTTAGAATGCATAAAAGCACATGACATGATCTAAAAGTTTTCTGATTATTTTTGTTCAATTATGAAATAAAACGGTTAGTATAGAAATCTGCCGAACTCAGTTGGAGATTAATTATTAAACTTATAATGGATGGACGTCATAATATCCACTAATCAGGCCTACATCAGAACAGCACACAAGAGACACAAGAGACACATAAATAGACATAGATATCATTGTCTCAATTTGGTTCAAAGCATCCAGATGGCTGCAGAACCTTCTCCTCTGCTATCACTCCGTACATCTGGAGCCTGTCTTTTTCAACTTGATTCCAGCCTTGTTTCACCCTACTTCCTCCCTTTGTTTGCTAGCTTGACTTGCTGTGTTGCATGTGTGTGTGTCTGTCTCTTCAAGGTGCTCTTGCCCAGAGCGCTAGAGCTGCTGGTCTGTCGCGGAGCCAGGCAGAGAGCTACGCTGCAGAGCATATCCACCATTTACAAGGTAACTGCAGGAAACTGTAAAGAAACTGCATTTTTTTTGGGGAAAACTGTTTCTGTCAAGAAACTGGTTTTTTTTGGGGTGGGGGAAACCTGACAGGTGTAATCTTGAATCGTCACGTGTGCTATCATTAGCTGCAGATCTGTAGCTATAAGATTCCCCGTTTACTATTTTGCTATCTATTCTGGCACCCCATAGCTATAGGGGAAGCAAGTTAGCTAGGAAATCGATGTGCGTCTGCGTATAGGCAGCTACGTGCCTGGAAGAGACAACACTATAACAAACTGTATTAATTCACTTAACTGGGAACAGTTAAAACAGAATCGTGCACAGTTAAACAAGTTAGGTGTCCAATTCCAGGATCTTGGCAGCCACGTTCACCTCGGGTGTCCTGGTACATGTTTTACTATCGTGAGGTGTCCTGGCCAAGATACTGGAACAGGACACCTAGTTGTATTTGGCTGTGATCAATCCAGTGCAAGCAATAGAGGTCTAAGTGGGTTAAATATGTTCTTAGAATTCCAGGAAAAACCCAGTACTAAGCCTTGGGTTGACTAAAACTGCGTAATAAATCTGGATACAACGAAAGGTACGTAAAATAACAACATCCACATACATGTAACCTACACGGTTATCACAAAAGAGTTTAAACGGATACTTCTAAAAATATAATTCGTCCAACTAATATAATGCTTCCTATACAAATAAAACCAAATAATAGTAGGTAATTCTGCCTATGTCTTTTCTCTGTTGTGGTTAGACACACACACCACAGAATTAACATCACAGATAATATAGACTACTATTATTGTACACATATTTACAAATGTCATTATAGTCAACAAGTTATGAATGTTAACATATACTAGTATTCTTACATTATTAGTCTAACAAGTACAACCTATGTACATAGCGACATACGTAATTGGCGAGCTAACTGCCAAGCTATAATAGGCGCTGCAATTCGGTCGAATTCTATTTATAAACGTACCCAGTTTATTGATTTTGGTGATAAGCGTGTAGGTGAAATGTGCATGAATACTGTCTTATTTACGTATCTTACGGTGCCTCACGATTTATTACCCATGAACCACGCTGAACAACATTATTCATCTCTGAATCAAACATAAATTTAAGGATACGATCCTGTGTAACGTCGTATTAAGATTTTCTTTGGATTTGTAGTCACTTCTATGCATAGACTTCTGTTAGCTTATCACCGGAATTCCTAGTTTTAAATGATACTCTTCGAAATGCGATGACCCACTTGCAGCCGCTATATACATTTTGAGAAAAAGCACCCCTCCTGTCCTCTAGAATGGTGTTCCGTTTTGATGATTTCTGTTGGTGGAATCTATTATGAATACGCAGTTACCCTATCATATAATAATATTATGTAACAGGCTACTTAATTAGTGTAGCTATTTAAAGTGTCAAGTTACTTTACTAAATTGCAATAGCAATACCCGTAAGATGCAATTAATATATTAAATACAATTCATAATCAATTACTTTGATATTTTCTTCAGGTTGCAATGCTGAACTGATTCGGTTATGGGGAGCAACAGGCCGTTCTATTATGCAAACAGGCCATTTTTCCTTTGCAATGGGAGGAGTTATTGTTCCTTTGATAACAAAACCATTTCTAGCACCTGTTCTGCCCAGTGATGACGTCAATACAAGTACATCAACACTAGATACGACGGTTCTTAACTTCCTGGGTAATAGTACTGCGACCCCAAGCTACAATGAACTGTCCAATACCACAGTTCTACCAACTCAACAAAGAGAAACAATGGTGTTTTATGCATATTTAATCACTGCCTCGTTAACTGTAACGATATCAATACCCATGCTTGTGGTATTCTTCTGGGAAAGATCACGCATGAAAAAGAGAACTGCTGATGAAGTATCACAAGAACAAAATCGCCTGCCGCTCCCCGTCTTTGTAGTGACTTTGTCTTTGATCTGTTTACTGTACATTCTCTATATTTGTGTAGAAGACTCCTTTTCTGCTTTCCTGATGACCTTCGTCGTGAAAGGTCAGCAATGGTCCAAGACCAAGGGTACAGAGCTCACATCTGTGTTTTGGGCTTCCTTTGCAACTGGACGATTTCTGGGAATATTTTTTACGAGATGGATTTCTCCTGTTAATCTACTATTCCTGTGTTGTTCAGGTATGATACTAGCCCTCGTAGGATTCCTAGTAAGTGCAATGTACCACACACAAGAAGGTATTTGGGCATTTACTATTGGGATCGGACTTGCAATGGCCGTTTTCTTCCCTACTGGGTTATTATGGATTGAAGAGAAATTGGTAAAAATTACGGGTAAAGTTTCATCTGCTATTCTAATAGCGACTTCCATAGGGACAATGGTTAATCCAATGATGTTGGGACACTTGATGTCTGAGCGAGACCCAATGTGGTTTATATATCTCCTCACAGGGGAAAACATAGCTTGTATGTTAGTGTTTCTTCTTCTTTGGATGTTTTCTTGCAAAGTTCTGAAAAATACAATACCACGCAAAGATATTGCCATAACCTTGACTGTTAATAATACAAAATTGTAATGTGGACATAATGGCATGGTGTATTAAAGTCCTCTGAAACAGCAGAAAAAGTCCAATTTTAACGTTTGAAAGTATCTGAAAACGTGAAGATATATCTACATCTTGAACCAACCAAGACATTAAATAAGTATAACAGATACATCAATGCCATGGAGAGAAACACAAGAGGCTCATCAAACATGATAATGTACACATAATGTGATGAATTTGATTATAATGTCTTCCGTTTTTTCTTATTATTTCGATGTTTCGTACCCCCCTCATAGCCTCTAATTACAACTTTGTAGATCGCGGAATAAAATGTCTGTCTATTTAACCTAGGCCTACTATTCACTTCACACTTTTGAGAAGGAATGGCATTCTGTCATGTAACAGCGATTTACGTATTCTAACACAAATGACAATTCATCAATCAATAATAAGGGTTATCTCAAGAAAAATGTAATCAATTAGGTTAAATAATATTGTGCATTGTGTCTCATTTTATCGAGGTCATAATCATAAAGGAGAACATTATTTCACCTTACGAGTTGACAAGTTTATATTAGTTTGTACGATTAAAATTTCTATCCTAGATTCAATAGCATTACCGGGAACAACGAATCTTCATGCATGTATACTAGTACTTGAAGACGGATAAAAAATGAATGTGCGTTTGTGCGCTTTTTGCAATTTAAGCAAACAATAAAGCTTATCAGTAATATAAGTAATATAAAGAATATATTAGTAATATATGGAAGTATGTATCTACATAAAAATATATATATATATGTGTTTGTTTAACCTGTCAGTACATGGCAACAGGAATATTCCTATATGTATGTGACCAATTCTCATTGGTGTTCCAATGTATGTAATCGTTGTACATCCAAAGGTAAGCCACCACAACATTTCCGTTCCTTCCTTAGAGTATTGAGCTGTTGCGAGATGTAGTTCAACTACCATACAGTAGACGTAGTCTTTGATGTCTACAAGAATAGAAGGACAAACATGTCAAAGTCGTGGTACTGATGGAAGCCAAAGACAAATACAAATTATCCATCCATTCAACTGGAAGAATGTCCTACGAGTTGATGCAAATTTAAATCATGTTCCATGCATCCCTTGTCATTCAGAGAGGCTTACATAGTCACGTTAGCCGAAGATACTAATGTGGTAGATTTCACAATCACTATTATAAAAAATAATAATGAAAATACTCCGGATAACGGCAACATTTGAGTGACCCTTGATCATGGTGATGCGTCGTTGTAGAATTGAGTGCTTGATCATCATCGTGTCTCCTCTTGCGTGAACGCTCACTGGGATGTTCTACTTTGTCATACTGTACCTTTTGGTAGAATATGAAGAAAGCCATCTGGTTATGTAGGCCTACTTCCATACTACATCATCATCTGTTTTCCTATTGGTGAAGCTTCATAGTGGAATCTGTTACTACTCTACCAGTACAGCCTCAATCTGGACAAGACGGGCATCTGATAAGAGCAGAAACATCAAGACGTGTTATCAAATTTTAAATCTGCCATAAGAATACGAAGTGATCCAATATTTCATTTCCTGTATGCTGATATATGTTTAACCTCACCGAACGTCACGCCTGAGAAGTCTTGTGCATGCAAGACATAGCCATGCAACTTGTTTATTTCTCTAAAACATCATTAGTAGCATTGTGATGAACATCTACCAGTGTTTCTGCTTTCTGTGGACATATCAGCAGGGTCTTTGACATATTTCACTATTCAAAGCAAGGGTCGCCGCTACTATGTACCATTCGCAGGATAAATAAACATTGTGGATATTGTTTTCCAGAGGAGATGTCATAAACCTCACCAAATTTGAAAATCCGGTTATATGGATTCCAACACATCCAATGAAATTTATAATGAAGCGCATGCCACCCAAGACCAGAATCAAGTTGTTGGATCATTCCGGCTATTCCGACATAGGCTAATACAACTACAATTGAGTGATGGGGTCACGGTGTTCGCTGAGCTGCTGGGGCCCCTAGCACCAACTGTAGTTGCACACTGTGAATCACAGTTATTATAGGCCTATTATATAAATACTCCTGCACACATGCGTCAACGAAGGGCGGGTAACTCTGAACTAATGTCGGACCGCTTTGTACAGCTGGTGTAGGTCGGCATGTTCCAAACAATATCTAGACACAGTTGCTTCAGCTTGTCTCCGTGTGTTTCTGCTATTCTCTATATAGTTTCATGCATATGATGCGATAGACGTGTGGATTTCTGGACTAGTTCCAACTCTAGTCGTAAACGTGTTCAGTTCTGTCTTATGTGCAAATAAGATTGCATGTGCTCTAGACAGCTAGGATAGTAGGATAGAACGGCCACCACAGTTACCTGGTTACTGGGTCAGTATGAACGCTTGCTAAATATAACAGTATTGATTGTGTTTCCACAACTGGCATTTTAGGCCATGAGCCAGCCCCCAATATTTTGGATATTGGTACCACCTGAGGGGAATAAGGCTCATAGTGATTTTTGGCAAGGTATACATCCCTAGAGTTGGAAAATGTGTGATAGCATTGTAGAC